>PVKM010001031.1:0-86694 GCA_004027735.1 Carollia perspicillata
GTTTACTCTCCCTTATTCACTCAGAAGCCCCCTGGCATTGAAACATGGTCACTAGCTTCTTCAAAGACATGAAGAAGGAAAAGAAATGTCTCGTTTCCTTTATACTTGGAAAGGTACATTTTTGTAACTGCTTCCCACACTTCAAAGTGACTAATTAAACTCATTAAGTATCTTTGCTCTTGATTTATTTTACCTAAACTGATTCTTTGGAGTAACAAGGTGATTTTTTACCAAGTTCCCTTAATCAAAGGCAACACTCTCCATATTAGGTCTGCCCAAAAATATATTTCATAGGATTTAGGATACTTTACCCCTCCTTGAAATAAACCTACATTTTTAACAACAATCACGGTTGTCCAGCCTCTTGGCCTGATAGAAGAGCCATAGCAGCCCAGGTTTGGGCACTCTGCAAGTCTGGATGGAGTCTGGGGGAGTGGAGAGCCGTCCATCAAAGTCCTCACTATGGGCACGTCCACAAGGATTGCTGTAGGTCAAAGCCTGAAAATATACAGGTTCTTTTCTCTCTCTCCTTGGTCATGTGCCACACCATGTTTATTTGTTAATATGGTTTTTACTCCATTCCCAAAACTGCCATGCAAAAAAAAAAAAGATGTCTCCATTAATAAGAAAATTTGCCTGCTTTTTGATTTTCAATATAATCTTCTGAGTGAATTATCTGGCCAAAGCAAAAGGCCAGGGGCCTTCTGAATGCTCTTGATGATATATGAGAAGCTGTATGGCATCAGCTGGGAAAACCGCAGCCAACATTGAAATAATCAAAAGTGACCTACATGCAATAATAGCCTGTGTGACAGTGAAGAGGGGACACCAGGAAGCAGGTGGTCTATATGACAGAGGATCAATACTCCCGGAGAGGGGCTACAATAGATTGCAAATGGAAAACAAACTCGTGGAGAATACATACAGGAAGATGGGGGGAGGGGAAATAAGGCAAAGCTGCAGGAAACAACACAACAAAGAGAATGTGAGTGTGTTTTGGGGGGGGAGCCCACGGATGGCACTAGAGTGCAGGAGAAGACAGTCCATACGAATTTGCCTCCACAGCAAAGACAGGGGGCAACACAAGCACGCAGAAGCGTGAGCTCCCCACACCAGCCAGGATCTTCTCTATTCTCATTTACCATGGTTTAAAAATGTCATCATTTGTAAGAAGTGTTGACAGCCTCAAAAACTTGGTTCTGTTTCATGAGGCCTAGTTTGTAGTAAGAAAACAAGGGCAACCCATATTTCATTTCTTTTGAAAATATATTTCAATGAAATGGGAGATGGGGAGAGGTAAACCTAATTTGCATTATTTAGTTCAAAAGAAATGTTGCTTTGATGCCACTGTGTGCATCTGCAGCACTTCCTGGCTCTCTTGGGAGCTGGTGTGTATTAACATTCCATTCCTCTTTTTCATTACTGCTATCACATACATTAAAATAGGCGCGCACACACGCACACACGCACACTCACAGCATTAGCTGATAAAACCATAACGGCAACCTTCAATATGAGAACTTTCTCCAGAATTCAATGCCAAACAGAAGTAAACTAAAAACTCTGACAAATGTTGGTAAGATTTTATTACATTACGGAAATCAACAACAACATTGACATTTCATGACATTGTGTATCTATCATGACTTGTGGGAATCTGTGCTGTAGTCAGGCCTGGAGAATATTTCCAATCACATTCAAACAGTGGAAGGGTGAAGTATCAATGGCACCATCTTGATTTCTTCCTTTTATTTGTTAGAATGGAAATTCACCATGCGTTTTGCTCCTATGCCGGGGGAGTAGTGAGGCATCCCATTTCCCAACTGCTTGCTCATTCTCAGGGAGCATTTTCTCCCAAACACTAAAGCCTATGTGGAAACCAGAAGTCAGGACTGTGATCTTCCCAAGGAAACAGCTTGAAAAACCTCTAGCAATGCCTGCAATGCAGCAGATGTGTGGGCTGCTGCCAAGCTCCGGCTAGCTCTCAAAAAATGCTGACATGAAGGCCGAGACTCTGCAAGGACCAAAGTAATGTTCACACAGAGCCGGCAGTTCCAGGCTCTGCCTTCCTAGGCATGCCCGCCCAGCACAGCTTTCCATGCCTGCACCTCCTGGAAGCTTCGAAAGGCCTTGCTTTCCATGTCTTTCTCCTGACTCTGCCTCAACTCCAAGCTCCGTGGGGGCAGGTCTGTGTGTTCCTTTCACAGTGAGCCCAGAGTCTGGCACACAGTAGGACCAATGACTTGCTGGATGGGTAAATAAAATGAGTAACCTTAAGGGAGCCTCCTAAAAGCTGAATCACTTCCTGAACCTGGCAGATAGCTCTCTCTACCTAAAGGAAGATAGATAATTGAGAATAGCCAACTTAGCTTCTGCCCAGAAGGAGAGAAAAGCCAAATGTGCCCCGGAGGCTGAGGACGTGCTCCCTCTTCCCCTTTCTCTGAACTGCTCAGAACCTCAGCCTGTGTTTCTCAGCACAGCCCTCAGTTGCATACACTGCCCTGTGCTGGTCTTTGTTTTCTGACTGGAAGTCTTTTGTCCTGAGGATGAATTTCAGCCGTGGTCTGAGCTGCTCGCATGGCTCAAACTCAGCCAGTGAATGTGAGGTTGGTTACCAGTTTCAAATCAGGGACTTGTCTCTCTTGAGCCTATTATTTAAATTTTAACTGAGTAGTAAAAAGCAGAGATGATGCCTGGATAATTGGGGCTCCCCCTCAGCTCCAGCTCCAGGTTTATTGCAGAGCTGACACCCATACCGATCATGACGGGCCTGGAGAGACTGGCTTCTCCTGCTTCCTGACCTCCCAGCCTCACTTGCGGAAGGTGACAATGTGTGATTCATGGCTGTCTGCGTGGGAGCGAGTGAGCAGGGCTTTTGCTGTAGTCTGCACATCTGCTACATCCCAAGAAGAGCCCACATTTTATCAATTCTCTCCCTGAGGAAGATCACAAACCACTTTATGCACAATCGTCTCTTCATCTGGCCCCATCACTTGGGAAGTGAACACTACAGGGAGCCTCAGATAAAGAGGCTGTAATAACTCGAACTAAAATTTGACTGGTACATGGAGGGTTACTCTGTCCTCCTACAGAACATGCCATATGCTGTTCTGTAAGCACAAGTGACTGAATCCTTGAATTTATTCTTTATCTGAAAGATAGTTAAAATGAGTTGGCAAACACTTTCAGTTCCGTACCATATTCAAGACTTCTTTTTTCAAATGGCTTTTTGGGTAATTAAGACATTTTTAAATATATAAAAAAGATCTTTAGTCTGTTTACTTATGAGCCAATCAAAGTAGATCTATACCACAGAAATGACTTTCATAATTATTAAAGAGTGTGTTTAATGTCCACCACAAATAGATCAATATTTTAGTAAGGGGCAGGTGCATGATGCTAGCAGCGCTTCCCACAATGCACAGACACATATGCAAACATACACCCACATATATGAACATATATGCACATACACACTTCTTTCTTTCTGAGAACTGCTATAAGCTCTCTTTTATGCTACAGCCTATGGGATATATAAAAGTGAGAGTTAAAGTCCTTTCTAGTTTAATAATGAGTTGAAAGAAAAGAACCAGAGTTTTGCTATTGCTCAAACCCCAGCTTCTATTTGTTCACCTTACGTGGGTTTTGAAAGGGCCCACTTTCCAAAGACTTAGTTATGTAATCTCATTCTCTGTGCGCCACCTTCGAGCACCTCGCCATGGGGACTCAAAGACTCATGAGAAGTGTCAAATGTGTTTCACAAGGAAAACTGTTTTCTACTCTTTTGAGGCTATCAGAGATGGAAAGGAGTGCTTTTCTGTGTCATTTTCATGTAGGAACCTAAGGATAAATCCCTTAGCCAAATGAGGGAGTTTGTCTGGCTCGACTTCTGTGCATGCTTGAACCCATCCACCTGCTGTCAGACACAAATTGGCAACTTGGGAAATGTTTTTCTGTTCATCAGACTCCAACCTGATTCCTGAAGAAAATAAATATTCTAAGGAAAACTTGCGGGAAATGTCTGCAGAACTCCCCTTTTTGAAAAGAGAAGGAAAGACAGCACAAACAAGAGACTCACACAGTAAAATTGTGGCTTTATAATGAGTTGCTCACAACTGAGTTACGAAAGTCATCCTCAGTGAAATCTATTCTTTAGAAAAGTGGATGATTTCGCTGATCCTCTAAACTCAAATTCTATGAAGATATTCAGGTGCTTTGTCTAGCCACCTGGAGTAAGTTTTGGATTCTGTAAAATTTATTTTTCTTCACTCCTAAAACATCACTTTTTTGTCTCATTTACATTTTTCAAGGGAAAAGGAAACTAACAAAAATAAAAACTAAAGACAGAACATAACACTATATCCTATAAATAATCATGGTTCAGGAAAGCAGTATTTCACATCTAAATTTTTCCTCTAAGGGAAAAACACAAACAAGAAAAATTTGAAGATATTTTTTCCATAAAATCTGCAAAATAATTTGTATTCTCAGAATTATCCAAATAGTTTTATGTTCTCATAAGTATCAAACAAGTCAGGAAAAACTAGGACCACTGGGCTATTATTAATGGTATGTTAAACAGTAAAGCAGAGAAAACTGAGGAGAAAATTCTTCTAAAAACATCAGCGTAAGAGGAGTGAAAAACTCAAAATGAGCTGTCAATCTTAGAGAAAGATTTTTGAAATAATAATTTAGCAACCCTGATCTCTAGAGCTTTGCCTTTTTATGCTAAGTGTATTATATCTATTTTCATTTAATCTTCCTTGTTCGTAGTTTTAAGGTAATTTTTTTTGCTATAACTACTGAATTAGACAAATAACACTTGTTTGATTAATGTCTCTTATAAGCAAGGAATCCATGACCTTTGCATGTTTCTGGCAGGTGTCATTTAAGATGCATTGAAATTTGGGCTAGGATCAAGGAGAGACTAAACAAAGGCTTGACTTCACCATGGTGATGTACCTTTCCTATTTGCAGATAATTAGTGTGAAATAATTTTTCAAATGTATGGGCACCACAATAAAAAGAGGGGAAAAGGCACAGGGTCAACTCAGAGCATATTTTCTTTCAAAAATAAAATAAAGTTGAAATAAGTTCCCCAAGACTTGTAAATAGCTTTTACTCACCTCTATGGCAATTATTTTTTGCATTGATTTACCATATTTTTATTACTATGCGACCCATTTGTAACCAATTTAGATTGTTGTTGGGAAAGGTTGACCTATTAATTTAGATTGCCACAAACATAATCTGCCTAATGTAACACAGCTGACCCTCAAACAACTCAGGCTTGAACTATTCAGATCCACTTATACACATATTTTTTTCAATAAATACACAGTTGGCCCTTGGTATTCCTGAGTTTTACATCAGCAGACTCAACCAGCCATGGATCGAAACAATATTTTTGATCTGCAGTTGGGAATTCATGAGTGTGGAAGATTGACTATATGCATTATTCTATGCCATTTTGTAAAAGGGACCTTAGCACCCATGGGTTTTGGTTTCCACTGGAAGTTCCAGAACCAATACCCCTTGAACACTGAGGTGATGACTAAAATTTGGGGGGAATCAAAAGTGGTACATGGACCTTCAACTGTATGAAGGGGTGGTTCCCCTAGGCCCAATTTTGTTCAAGGGTCAACTGTATTTTTGGTCACTAGCTAATTTGAGTGGTTATTGTTAAGACTGTAGTCATAATTATTCTCTTCTTTACCTGTTATCAATGTATTTAGCTTCAAGTAACAAAATACTAAGCTACAATATCTTAATAAAATTAGGTGTTGATTTTCACACACACACACACACACAAACAAGAGTGAAAAGGCAGCCCTGA
Source organism: Carollia perspicillata (assembly GCA_004027735.1). NCBI lineage: Eukaryota > Metazoa > Chordata > Mammalia > Chiroptera > Phyllostomidae > Carollia > Carollia perspicillata. The sequence continues at coordinate 5,837 of PVKM010001031.1, forward strand.
CCAGTGTGGTTCAGTTGGTTGGACCCTGTTCTGCAAGGCAAGAGGTTGCCAGTTTGATCTGGTAAGGGTACATGCCTGGGTTGCAGGTTTGACTCCCGGTCACATACTAGAGGCAACTGATGTTTCTCTCTCACATCAGTGTTTCTCTCGCTCTCTTTCTCCCTCCCTTCCCCTCTCTCTAAAATTAAGTCAATAAAATATTTTTTAAAAAGTGAAAAGGTATGCTCTGGCTGGTATAGCTCAGTAGATTGAGTGCAGGCCTTCAAACCAAAGGATCCCCAGTTCAATTCTCAGTCAGGGCACATGCCTGGGTTGCAAGCTATGTCCCTAGGAGGGGGCGCTTGAGAGGAATCACTCATCGATGTTTCTTTCCTTCTCTTGCTCCTCCCCTTCCCCTCTCTCTAAAAAATAAATAAATAAAATCTTTTAAAAAAAGAAAGTGAAAAGGCAGCCTGTTTCTGGTGTGTGCTCAACAGCTCCTGACGTCAGGCCAGGCATTGCGGTCTTTCCTCTTATAGTCACAAGATACTGCACAGCTCCGGGCACTGCATCTGCATTCAAAACAGGAAAAGAGGTAAAGAGTGGTGCCAACCAGGTCTGTTCTTTTTTAAAAGAAAGGCAAAAGCCTTTCCAGAAACAATCTTAACAGACTTCTTCTTAGATTCCTTTGGCAGAACTGAGTCTCTTGGCCACCCTTTACGCTGTGGAGACTGGGAAAGCAGGGAAATGCACGTCATGATTGGCTTCGACTGACTGCCACTTTTATCAGAACCATGGTGGCAAAACACACTGCCATTCTGAACAAATACAATGTCATTTGGTTAGGAAGGAAGGAGGAGAGTGGCTGTGAAGTGGGCGTTAACACTCTCTGCCCTACATCCATAAATACAGATTGATGGTTTCTCTTGCTTACTGCCAAAACAGGCAACCTGGTATGTGTGCTTCCACCTTCAGACCCAAAGTGCTTGTCACGTAGACCATAGTCGAGCATATCATCTTGGTATGGAAAGAAACATACTTCTTACTCATTTCCATAATATCTATCTTCAGAACTGATGTCACACAACAGCAGGACTCAAATGAAGTACAAATAAAATCTTTTTATTTTGCTATCATCATTTGAAATGGACCTCGTGTGGACCTCTCTTTGTCTTCAGGCTCCAGCTTTTCCACATTTGCTGTCTCCGGCAATGAGGAGCAGTTTGTTTGCGGTGATCTAAGGTACCCAAAGGTAAATAATTGAGTTGATAGAGCTTAATGAAATGTTCACAGACTTTGGCATAAGACAGACCTAGGCTTGCATCCAAGCTTCTTCTCTTACTTGCTGCTTGATCTTTGGTATGTTTCTTACCCTCTTTGCACCTCATTTTCTTCATCTGTACATGAGCATAAGCATTTCTAACTCATGAGCAGCCATGAAGATGGAAAAAGTTATGTGGATGAAGGCTGGACACGTCTTGGGGTGCCACTCTTGTTCTTTCTTAAAACTGTAGCCTCTCAAGCCATCCAACCAGTACTAAGGAGCCCACTTAGGGTTTCAGTATTGGTATTAAATTGGTATTCAGTATTAAATCTTGCACTTAAGTATGTGAAGGAAACCTTTTACTGCCTACATTACGAAAGCTCTTTTGTTGTACAGAGACGAAGAATTGATTCAAAACCTTCCAAGTTTTAATCCACAATCCTAGAAATTAGAAAACAGACTTGACAGTTGGTAGAAGTTGGTCCAGAGGGCTATGAAAACACATACCCAAGCTGCTGGGGGTGAGAGAGAGAACTGAGTTACCGTAAGAGAGAAGGTGGGCAGGTCCTGATGTTGCAGTCATCTTTCAAGGTTTGCTTAAGATCTCTTTGCTGGCATCTTCAATTTTCATTCAAGTAGTCAATCTCTCCCTTTTACAACCCCTTTGTTGTCTGAGTTTATTGTATATCCAATCTAACCGATCAGATTTATAATTATTTCATGTATGTTGTCTGCTTTCTCAACTATGAAGATAGAATAATAATTTTTTCAGTAAAGTTGTATGGGGATTAAATGAGATAATGAAGGGAAAGCTGGCTAGCACAATATTGTACTCATTTTCGGTCATTCAAATACACCAATAAGCATGGTGTGCATGTGTTTTCTCACTACCTATGCACCAGAACTTTACAAAGTAATTTTCATCATTGCTTGAATAATGTGGTGATTTCTATACATTTCCAAGTTTCTCCATGATATTAATTATAGTGTTTTGGAAATCTTCCTATGGGGTATGAGGCACTAACAGATGCTCCACCTTTACTGAGCAACCAACTCCAAACCATTACACTTACATCAAAAACCTGTTTTCATTTATTTGTCAAATGTATCTACAATAAAAATTGCTAAAGTTAAATCAACAGAAAATAGATTTGATGTGACTTTAGTCTAGAAACGTTCCCTAGAAGCAGCCAGAGCCCCTTCTCTACAAGAAAGTTCTGGCGAAGAGCCTTGCCAGGCAGAACTGATTATCGTATTTAAAAGCTAATACCCGGCATGCACCAGTAATTCCTCCCCGAATTCATTTTATGATGGGTAGTCACAGCCTTAATGGCAAGTTAAAACTGTATTTGAGAGGTTGTTTTGAAAATTGAAGACACATTAGGTATGAATCTCATTTATGTGGAACCAGAAAGCTATACCACTTACATAGCATAGAACAAAATCCTTCTCATAAATAAAATAAAAAGTCAGACATTGAGTTTTAGAGCTAAATTGATTATGCTGATTTGGATATCTTTTCTTTCTTGTTCCAAAAAAGTAATAAAGTTTTAATTGCTATCTGTACAAATTAAGAGTCCTTGGGAGAATATTGGCAAGGAAATAATAAATGACTCAAACCCACGTATAAGATGAAAGCATGCTAAAATAGTACGATAGACAGTACATACAGAGAAGCACACTGGGACTGTCCCTGCAGAAGAATGGAAAAAAATTCCTTTTAACATTGCCACTTTTTTTTTCCCATAGCAAGGGAAAAGGCAGTGAGTGTTAGCAAACAAAAATTGCTTCTCACTTTGCCAGCTAGATAAATACAATGAAATTTCAATGAAAATAACGGGAAGACATACATGATTGATGGTCGATTTACAAAAATTTCAAAGATATGGGTACAGTTTGTCATAAAAATGATGTCGAAATCTTCGTGGTGTTGTCAGAAAAAATTATGCAAAGAAAAAAATTGCCAATTTCCTCCTCCAGCTCTTGTCCTTTCCCTGTTCTAGAATCTGTTTGCCTTTTGGGGAAAGAGGTAGGAGTATTTTTACTTCTAAATCTCTTATTTTGCTAATCACTAGCTTTGTGGCAGCCATGTTTGGGTGGGAGTTCTCATGAAGAGAATGGGACATCTGTCCCTCCCGGCATCAGAAAAGGACCGCAGGAGAAGCTGTATATGAAAGTCCTTTGTAAACTTCAAAATGCCCCCTGAGAGTGCATTTTCCTGATTGGCTAAATGTTAAGTTAGATACATCTAAATACTGTTTGTCGGAAAGATAATGTGACTCTAAGCTCTGACTCAAAGGGAAATTAGATATCCTAAAAAGTAAGGATGGATGACAATTAAAAAACAGAATGCACTATTACTCAAATTTATAGATCAGACCTACACTCAGTCCTTATCTTTTACAACAACAGCAAATAACATGTCTTTCCAGAGATCTGAAGAGCACACATTTGTCTGAATCTTCTCCCAGTACCCAGCCCTTAAAACGTAGGAGGTCTACAGTAGGAGATGCAAACACATATCCGGTGAATGAATGAATGCCCACTAATGAACCAGATCTGTGCAGGACTCGGTTTTCATTTCTGGTTTGTTTTTGTTTTTGTTTTTGTTTTTTACTTGCCATAGTTTACTTAATCCTTGCCCTAAGCATATGGAATAGACATGATCTTCAGTTTTTGATAAGAAAACTGACATTTGCAAGTGGCAGGAACTATGATAAGCATTTCACATAATTATATCATATAACCTTCGATGCAGTACTACTAGGTGAGCTCTGTAACTCCCATTTAAAGATAAGACAATTGACACAGAAAGAAGTAAAATTACTTGACCAACAAAGGGGCCCCACTAGGCAGGATTCGAGTCCTGGAAGTCTGACCCCAGAGATCTTGCTCTTAATGTTAGTATTATTCTGCCTTCCCTGCTGAGAAAACAGTAGCAGTATGATACAGACTAGGTTTTGTATCCAACTCTGCTTGATGCCAAGGCCTGACCTCTTTCCATTCCTTCTTTCAAAAAGTTGCCAAAACAGAGAATTGAAGCATAGAAGTATTGGGTAAGTCTTGGTAGGAAAAACTGAAGCTGAAAAATTCTTTTGGGGTTAGTTCTGCCAAAGGTGGTAAGGAACCAAAGCAGAAGAGGCGGAACTGACCTGAAGGCAGCTTAGCAGACTCGGGAGACAGCCTGAATTTCATCACACTGAACTCTCTGATGCAACTGACCTAGGACTCAGTTACTTGAATGAGAGTCAAGGGAAAGAGTGAAACAAATGCTCTTCAGTTCAAGTTTTATAACCATGTTAAAGTAGATGTATGAAGTTAGAAAATACCACTGTTAGAGAGAGTGGCAGTACAGTATTCGGAAAGTGCATCCACCATGTCTGGTTTGATGGGAAGGAGCATGTGATGTTCAATCCCGTTTCAATGAAGGCTCTTCTGAAAATCATCTGTAATCTTCGATTGGACCATAGTGTCAGCTTCTCATATTGTTTAAATCAGTACAGACTGCTCTAGAGTAAAGATCATTAAAAATTCATTTTGTTTTCAAATCAGATATCAGATATAAGGTCCTTTTTAAAGAGCCAAAGAATTTTGACAATGAAAGTGACTTCAGAAACACATTTAATCCAAACCTGTGTCTTTAAACCCTATTTCCTCTCAATGTCTTTGAACTGGTTCAACCACGAACCTCTTCAATCAACTAGAATCTATGGAATACATACTGTATAACAATAACATTTATTAAACCGTCCTATGGGTCATGATCAGTGCTAAATTCAACTTGGATTATCTCATTTAAGCCACACAATCACCCTTCGGAAGGGTGCTCTTATTGTTATTATTTAAGGAGACTGGAACTTAAAGACGTTAAGAGACTAACCAAGAGCACAGAGGTCATAAGGCGTCAGAACTGGGCACCTGTAACTCCAGAGCCCACAAAGCTAATCCCCAAGCCATAGACAATCTGTACCTGGTGCTACGTTAATTTGTGAAATTCTGTTATTTGGAAACAACATTAAATTTATAGAAAAGTTAAAAGAATAAAAATAGTAAAAGAAAACAATAATAATACTAAGAACACCATTACATCCTTTACATGATTCATCTGTTATAATTTTACCCAATTACCTTGTCATCTGCAAGATAGATAGATAGCTAGATGGATAGATGATAGAATGAACAGGTAGGTAGGTAAGTAGGTAGGGAAATTAGGTAAGTAGATAAATAAATAGGTGGGGATGGAAGGATGGATGGATACAAATTTATAGATATAGATAGGGACACAGGTAATATATATAATATAATGTATACTTATATACATAATACATACATAAAATTTTCCCTGAATCCTTAAAGACTGAGCAACATGTGTTAGGACCCAGTACCTCTATATACCTCAGTATCTAATTCTGAAGAATAAGATATTTTCTAACATAAACTATAGTAATCAACCTCACTAAAATTAACATTGATATGATACTTTTTTCTAATCCACTGTCTATACTACAGTTTTGTTAACTGGCCCAATAATTTCTTGCATAACATTTTTTTCCTCCAGTGCAAGATCCAGTCTAGAGTCAGGTAATGCATTTTATTGTTACATCTCTTTAGTTTATTTTAATTTAAAGTATTTCTACACCCTTTCTTTGTCTTTTAAAACACTGATAAGTTAGAAGAAAATAGTCTTTTTTTCCCATTGGGATAGGCTTCATCTTGGGTTTGCTTGGTATTTCCTCATAATTAAATTCAGCTTATGACTTGGGGCTGGAATAAAACAAAGGTGGTGCTGCATCCTCCTAAATCTACAAGCACATGATGTCCACCTGCCCCTCACTGGTGATGTTAATCTGGATCACCCAAAGTTTGTCTGCCTTCATCATTATATAGTTACTATCATATAGAAACTAAATTGTACATAACTATACATATATGACTGTACAAGGAGGACCTCCAAAATATGGAATTATCTTATTGAGGTGTGCCCTTGTAGTACTGGCTTCCCCCACTAGGTGAGTGTTCTAAGAATCCATCTATAGGAGTATACCATCTGGCATTGTTGTGAGAGGCTGCATCCTGCTTCAGTGAAACTTTTTTGAAGACTCTTTCAATGCATTTGCCCATTTCATGATGGCACCTCCCCACCGTGTGCTAAGTGTTCAGCAGTTTTTAACCCAAAATAACATGACCCAAAATACTCTACCCTCCCTATTCACCCAATCTTGCCCAGACTGACTTTTTTTATTTCCCCAGATGAAAAAAGTCCTCAAAGGGAGACAGTTTTATGATGTGGAAGAGGTGAAACAAAAAAAGGCAGAAGCACTAAAAGGCATCAAAACTGACAAGTTCAAAAACTAGTTTGAGCAGTGGAAAAAACATCTCAATAGGCATATCGCATCAAATGGAGAGCACTTTGAAGGTGACTGAAGTATAAACATGTAAGAATAAATACACAATTTTTTATATATAAAATCTGTTTTTAAGGAGTCCCCCATATAATATTTCTATCATATATGTGTATACCATATTTAACATATAGCTTTAATATAGTTACTGCTGTGTTGGTGAAACAGTGGGCAGCCAAGGGGGGAGGGGCCAAAAAGGGATTTGAAATGGGGTCCAGAACTCAAGCTGTCTAGGAAATATTAGAAAGACATATAAGATGTCCTCACCCCTTCCCCCCTCATGTGTGAGTTGGGGGAAGGGACAAATGGAGCAGGGCCATTGAGAGCTGTTTTGTACAGCAATAGCTTTGCAGCTAACCTCTGGCACAGTCATTTAACATATCTCTAACCTTTAACTGGTTGCATAGATGTGTAAAATAGCTGTGGCCATGCTTTGAGCCAGGGAGAAGGGAGTGACTTCCACCCAAGATGTAACTGGGGGCAGGTCCCCCAGGTGACCCTCACCTGCATGAGAGCTTGGAGAAGATTGGTTCCATGACATGGGGCCACACCTGCCCAGATTTACTATGGCAGCCCAATAAAGCTGGAAGGATACAGGAGTGCTGGCAAACGTAGCCGATTGTGGGAGGAGTTGGAAATGGGGCTACAGAAGCAAATTGGTGTGGCGATTTAAAACCCAGACTCAAAAGCCATTGAGGAGAGGACCACTCAGCTGGGGCAGTGCAGGGAGAGCCATGCACTTCTGGCAGAGTGGGGACCCCCACAGCCATGTGAGAGGAGAGAGCCATGTGCTTTTGGCCAGAGTGGGGACCCTCACAGCTTGGGTAGAGAGAATCACCATGTGGCTTTTGCAGAGAACTGTCACTGGGCTTTGGCAGAGTGGCAACCCCCACTCCCCGCAGCTTTGGTGGAGAGAAGAAGAACCGTGCAGTTTTGGCCAGAGCGGGGACCCCTGCAGCTTTGGGAAAAGAGGACCACGTGGCTTTGGGGTGCTCCTTTTGGCCATGTGGCCTGGGAAGCAGGAGAGACTTTGCCTGGAAGAAGGGTGAAAGAACTCTTTGCCAGTAGGTCATGAGAAGGTGCCACATGGCTTTGGATTAATTAGAGATCCTGCCTGGACGGTGACACAGCTGATGGTGTCGGCAACCTGAATCACAGACACCTGCTTCTTTTCCTGAGTTACAGTACCCCAAATTAGGAGAGGGGGAGAAGGAAGCCCTGTGGGTGTCTGTGGGTATCCAAAAGGACTTTGGTATTTTAATGAAGACATTAGGTCACTACTTTAAGCTTGTATAGCATTAAATAAACATTTCCTTTCCTTTTCACAAATCTCTGGCATTGAGAGACGTCTTTCCTAAGAGGGGGAACAAACCTTTGTGTGTGTCTGTTCTGTAACAGTTTTTGACATCCCTGGGTGGACCAATAATCGCCCCCTTAGCCTTGTTCTGTAACATTGGTATTGCCTTTCCCCTTACAACTATAAACAGCCTATAGGGAGACCCTCTAACAGCATGCAAATAACTTGTTCTTCGTCAAAATTTTCCTGTGGATCAATGATTTTTCATGGATCCAATCTTAGATAATGCTTCCAAAATGTTGATTTTCTAACTTTGATACTTTCTCCATATTTACCAATAGGTACTTGGGATTTACTGTAAGCAAGAGTCCTCCTTCCCTGCCCCCCATTCATTTATTTGTCTCTATTTTTAACATAATTTATTATTAATTTTCAATAGTTTATTACTGCCCTTAATTAATTTTTGATGCTCAGCTTGCCTTAGATGTGGCCAGTAGAAGCCCCTTAGAGCTGTTCCTATGTCTTTGTATTATTGATGGGGGACTCAAAGGTTGGAAAATTTTGGTTTCAAGTAATAGCTAATAAGCTTTTAGCTTACTATGTAAAAAACCAATGTATGTAAAAGGCCATTGTTTCAGGAACTGAAGGTATGACCCACCTTGACTCTAGGAGACCATAAGCAGACCCACCTCTGTGCCTCAGGAGGACTGCAGACAGTCAGGGCGGCACCTGAGCCACCGTGCTCCAGGTGGGCATCTCGCCCACCACCCAGAACACCGATAAAGACCACCGCCCAAGACACGGATGAAAGAATGCAGCAGCTTGTACCTGATAAACGTTTCCCCTGAATTCTGAACCCCTTACCTACACTTTTATTCCCCTTATAAAAAGGGTTGGTTTAAAATGGAATTTAAGATGGTCTGCTAGGGTACAAACACACCACCTTCTCAGATCACCAGCCATCCGAATAAAGTGTCCATAAAGATTCAATCCCAGTCTCTGCTTATTGAGTCTGGTAGGTCACAGGCAGGACCAATGCCTGCTTTTCTGGTTTCATTATGAGTCTTTTATTTATTTGTTTGTTTGTTTTGCACACTTTCGTGCTTTGTGGTGTAATAAAATGTCTTTAGCTCATCTTGTATTTACTCTGCCTCAACTCTGAAATCAGCCATTTCCTCAAGGAATCCTAATTCCTTTTCACAGAAAATAGTATTAGAGACCAATATGCTAGGATGATAAGCTTTATTTTTAATCTCTTATCATTCCTTAATGTATAATTTAAAAAAAAATTTTAGAGTTACCAGGAGTCCTGTTAGTCCATGAACTCTTCCTTGTGTGTGTGGAATTTTAGTGGGGTCTTGAAGGAGCCATAGGAGGGTAATTGGAAGGGGAAGTATGGAAATGGGAAAGTAATAGTTTTCTGGATCCCATTCCAAAAATTTTCAACTGGGAAATCCTCAGCCATGAACATCAAGAAATTGTTTTTTAGAACTCTTAAGCTCTACACATTACAAAGAAATTTCATCTCACTGGCTTTTGCTCTATAATTTGTATTATCATTCCCAAAGTGTGATTAGTATAAAATAGTTCTATAAGATCTTTTTTTTTTTTAAAAAGGCACTGTGGTCAAATAAGTTTAGCCAATGACTCTTAAAAATCCCCTACATAAATTAACAGCATACATTAGCAAGTAAAAAATTCTGTTCAGCCCTGTATAAGAGACAACTGGCTAACTTTAACCCAATGATGCCCCCTTTCCTTGAACCCTCCAGTAACACCCATTATCTCGATTCAGAGCATTATTTGAAATGCAAATTTGTATATTTGAAGTGGACATTAAGTTGCCTTCAGGACTTGTCCTCTTCTGTCCCTGTGTCCTCCCATAGCCCTCTGAGCTTCCTTCTATTACAGCTCTTAGGAAATTACTTTTCAACCAGTCATTTGCTTATCAAACAGTTCCATTTGAAAGAAAGGTTTTAAAGGACAGAAATTTGTTGTTCTCAAAATTCACATTTCTGCGACAGTAGCTGGAACTTAACAGGCTTTCAGAAAAATCTTATTTAATTGAAAGCACGGAATTGCCTGAGTATCAAATTCACTTGAATTTTTATTTTAGCTCAGAAGTTGCTCTTCCCTCTTCTCTATCACCATCCAATGAATTGTGTTTAAATTAATTTTATCCTGAACCGTAACAATGACTCTCCTTCATCCTTTAAGAATAGTTGTCCAGTTGAAAAAGAAGGCAAGAAGCACCCGTGACAGTTAAGAGCTCGTTTAAGCACTTGGAGCAATGAAGTTTTAAGTGATGGGTGGCCTCCACCTCCATGAAGCCCGTGACTAAACTGAGTCTAGTATACAGAGCAGTTTGTGCATTACTTCCAAGTCCTTTTGATACAGGGTGCAGCCAAGAAGACGGCCCCCAAAGGGGATTTGGAATGCGCTCCAGAACTCAAGGTGTCCAGGAAATAAGAAGATGTCCTCACCCCTTCCCCCCCACAGGTGTGAGTTGGGGGAAGGGACAAATGGAGCAGGGCCATTGAAAGTTGTTTTGCATACCAACAGCTTTGCAGCTAACCTCTGGCACGGTCATTTAACATATCTACAGCCTTTAACTGGTTTCATGGATATGTTAAATAGCTGTGGCCATGCTTTGAGCTGGGGAGAAGGGAGTGACATCCACCCAGGATGTAACTGGGAGGCAAAGCCCCCTGGTTACAGCGCCTGTGTGAGAGCTTCAAGATGATTGGCTCCAGGCCATGGGGCCACACCTGCCCAGACTCACAATGGCAGCCCAGTAAAGCTAGAAGGATATGGGAGTCCTGGCAGGTGTCGCAGACTGTGGGAGGAGTTGGAAATGGGACTGCAGAGGAAGACTGGTGCAGAGATTTAAACACAGATGCAGCAGCCATTGGGAGGAGAACCACGTGGACTGGAAGAGTACAGGTCCCCTAGCAGCTTTGCAAGGAGGGGAACCACAAGGCTTGGAGAGAGTGCAGACCCCCAAAGCTCTGGTGAAGAAAAGAAGAGGCTTTGCCTGGACGGCAACACAGCTGATGGTGCCAGCGACCTAGAGACTCGGACGTGTGCTGCTTTTCCTGATTTACTTACGGTAGCCCGGATAAGGGCAGGGGGAGAAGGAAGCACTGTGGGCGTCAATAGTTATCCTAAAGGACTTTGATAGTTTAATGGGGACATTAGGTCACTACTTTAAGTCTGTAGAGGCTTAAATAAACCTTTCCTTTCCTTTTCACAAATCTCTGGCATTGAGAGATCTCTTTCCGATTGGTGGCGGACACACAGGCCCAGTAGGTAGTCCAGACAGTATTAGTATACCATCCTCCAGAGTCTGGGCCCCTGTGTGTATGTGACTGTTCTGTAACAGTTTTTTGGCATCCTTGGGTGGGTCAAATATTGCACCCCCACCCCGGACCTCTGTTCTGTAACATTTTCACACTCTTCAAGGTGCTGACATGTCAGTGGTGAATAAGACAGACAAAAATCCCTTCTCTCGTGGAACTAATATTCAAGGGGATGAAAACAAGCAAAAAAGAAGTAATCAAATAAATAACCAAGAAAATTTCCTAATACCCTAAGTATTTGAAGACAATTAAACAATGTAATGTGATAGAGGGTAAAGCCAATGAGGCTAAAATTTCAAAGATGAGAAGCATTCAAACTTAGGACACTTTGGAGCCTGAGAATCTTAGAAGAAGGAAGAGCAAGGGCAAAGGTCTCGAGGCAGAAAGAAGCGAGGGGGATTGAGCGCCAGAAGTGGTCCCACGACAATCAAGCATAAGTGACATGACATTCTATTGCTGCAGCATGAGACTACTCTTAGCACCGTCTTCTGCAGGAGGAGTAGGAGGATGGAGTAAATGATGGAGAAACGTCTGAGAGTGTGAACAACCATAAATAAAGGCGGCAGGGCTTTAAAGTTAAATGATTGATGATAATACACAAAACCTAAGTGAGCAACACAATGGGAAAATTGTGTCACTGCTTTTACTGAAGCCGCCTTGCTCCCTCTCACTTCGTTTCTGTGTCTTCTGCTATCAGTGTCTTCCCTTTGCCACTTGTCTCCCCAGCCTGTCAGCTGATCCTCTTTTCTATTTTTGCTCTCCCTCTTCTCCCTCTTCTCCCTTTGCCTTTGCTTGCTCTCTCTCTGTGTCATAGCTTCCCCTTCCAATTGCCCTTCTCGTTTATATTCATTTATTTGACCAAACTTCACCAAATCACTTCTATAGTCAGTCACTCCTCCGAGTACCTGAAGAAGATGCTAAGATGAATCAGCTGTAGTGTTCCCTGCCCTCAGGGAACTTGTGGGCTTCTATGGGAGACCAGTAAGCACGTTATTACAATGCAGCCTGTGCTATATAATATATATTAAGCATAATATATATTATAAAATATATTTATATATATATAATCATATATATATGGAGAAAGAGGTCTTCACTGCCATACTCCTTCCTCTCTGCCTTAAACGATTACAATATAGCAAGCGTCTCGTGACATTCTTGCTTTTGGCTGGCTGCCTTAAAAACTATTTTACATGCTGCCTAAAAATAATCTCCCAGAAACACTGTTTTGTGAATTTGGGAATTAGACAGAAATGGGTTCAAGGTATTCCCCCCAACATAAAAACTAAATGCAATGTGGAATCCCAAATAAGATCCTGGAACAGAAAAAGGACATCAGTGTAGAAACTCATAAAAGTCAAAGAGGTCTACAAATTAGTTAATAATTCTGTACCAATGTTAATTTCCTAGTGCATCAATGTATTATAGTAATATAAAATGTTAACATTACAAGAAGCCACATGAGAGGTCTGTAGGAACACTCTGTATGATATTTGCAACTTTCTTACAAATCCAATATTTATTTAAAATATTCATTAATATCAGTTAACTAACACTAGTTAATATTAGAGGAGTTTTTTTAAGAATAATACATACGCATCATTCAAAATGTTCAGGGATAGGAAAAGAAATACAGTACTTCTAGAAGCATTGTTCCTAATAGCAAAAAAAAAAAAAAAAAAAAAAAAAAAAAAAAAAAAAAAAAAAAAAAAAAAAAAAAAAAAAAAAAAAAAAAAAAAAAGCCCCATAAAACAAGCCAAATGTCAAACAGAAAAATGTCAACCAAAAAATATCCATGCAATTGAATTCAGTCTGATGGGAGAACTGCAACTATACCCATCAACGCAGATGGATCTTGTAGACATAGGCGGAACAAAAGAAGCAAACCACAGCAAAATATAAGTGATTTGAGACCATTTGTCTAAAGTCTGAGAGCCCACCAAAGTAAGTAAATTATTGCTCACAGACGCGTGCATGGGCGGGTGGCACGCACGCAGGGAACAGCAGCGGGAGGGTGGTCACAAAAGTCAGGGCTGGCTGCCTGGGGGAAAGAAAGGCCGGACGGCCATCGGGGAGGGGCCCTGCTCTTCGCCTGGCGGTGCACACATGCCTTTGTCTCATTGTCATTCTTAACTTGTACATATGCATTTTATTATCCTTCTGAATGAACACTTGCCTAAGAGTGTTAAGTAAATACATAAGTTATATATCATTCAAAACTAAATGTATGTTGTAACACTAGCAAGCTGAGCTATGCTGGGCAAGTTCCTTTTCTTGCTTATTTGTTATCCCATTGATTGTCAAGAGGATTAAATGAGATGATGTGTAAAACACTTAGTGTGAACTTGGCCAATAGCAAACACTCAGTAAATGTTCATTTACAAATACAATATGTACATAACTATATATATTTTTAATATATAACAAAATGACAACAAAAATAATAATAAAGAAAGGAGTATGGTCTCCTCAAGCCAGACATAAATCACTTTATTATCATTATTTTTACTATTATTGTTATTATGGAATTACATTAATAATAGGTAACACTTACTGGGCTTATACTATGGTTCAGGATCTGTGCTAATAATTCCAAGGGGACCCAGGACCCGGGTGTTTCATTTGTTAGGTGCTTCTATCTCAGGTGATTGTTGGATTGCATTTGGAGAAACAGAATTCTAGCAGCACTGTCCCATAAAAATATGATACAAGTGTTTTAAAATGCCATTTTTACTATTATTCAAGTGTGGCAAAGCCAACAGATCAGGAAATGACTGCCATTGTCCATGTAGTTTGTTACATTCACAGACCCCAAAAGAGGGGGCACATCATTTCATGAGGGAGGGACAACACGGGAACATATTGAGGTCACTCAGGAGGAAGGAGACAAGTGTGGGGGTGGGGACACGTGGGCAAGAGCCTTTACTGTAGTTTCCACAGGAAGAAACGAGTGAGGCAGGGTAAGCAGGCTTAGAAGTGGCAACCATAAATACCTCCAGCAAGCTTTGGGTCATAGGGTCTCCCCCTCATCGTTTGGCCCCGGGATGATTACAGCAGGTGGACAGTGGCCTGAGGTGTAAGAACCCACTAAAGCCTGTAGCTGAGGATGTGAACTCTACATTGGTTGTTTTGCACATAAAAGGTGCTCTCATATGCAAGTCCTTTACTCTATCTAGAAATTGGCTGCTTCTGAAAGAGGTAGTCCCTTCAGCAAGACCCCAAGGTGCCAGAGCACCAAAGACAGAAACTAGGAAATGTGGCTATTGAAGCAAGCCGCAGATGTGATTTTACATTTGCTAGTAGCCATTTTTTAAGTAAAAAATAAAATAAAATAAAAATATGAAATGAATTCTGAAGATCTTAGACCAATTTCAACATGTAATTGATATGAAATTATTGAGATATTTAGTTTTTAATACTAAATCTTTAAAATCCAGTATATATTTAACACTTAAAGTACACGTGTCGATTTTAACTGGCCGCATTTCACTGCTCAATAGCCATAGCTAGTGGCTACTCTGTTGGACAGTGCAGAACTAGGCAGCCATAAAAAAATTCATTGAGGTTGATGAAGACTTGAGAGAAATCTCTGAGCATCTGTTTGGTGGTGGCAGCCATGTGGCTCATTAAAGTAATCTCTATCCTCTCACCCCCGACCCCGCCTCAGCATATTATCAACACTGCGCTCGTCTTTGGCTAGCCCATCCTCCTGTCCTCCCCCTCATTACCATGTCCCCATCATTGCTGTCATCTCCTCATTGCCTGTCTCTGCCTATTAGTGGTCAGTCCTGGGTTAGACAAAGGAAAGATGCTCCTATGGCGTTTCTCGGGTTACTATCACAGAAATCGCTGCTCCTGGGAAGAGACTGGGAGTGATCCTGAGGGAGAGAGGGGTGCCAGAGAAACTACCAGAACAGGATTAGGTCCGCGGCCCTCAGAAAATAATTAGGGTGCTGTACGAACTGATACAAGCGCAGACAATAGTTATCTGACAGTAAAACTTCTTGGTGATTTGGATATAAAGTAACGTATTTTCTTATATCCAAATTGTCTTATTTCTTACTTATAAAACGTATTTTTGTTGCTTTTGTTGTTGCCATCGATATGTCAACTACGGGTCGCAATGGAAAAACTAAATATAATAAGTTATATTAAAGAGTAAAGATTTTAAAGAACAACCAAATACCTTGCAAGTCTTAAAAAATAATTTCATATCATGCCTGCTTTTTGTTTGGGTGCGATACTTTTACGTCTGATTATTTGGAAGTTTTACCAGCCCTCTCAATGAAATTTAATACAAATCCAGTCATTTGAATGCCCAAATCAGCAAGGTTCATGTAGCACTTCCCCAGCTAACACCACATGACAAGCTAAGTTCCCCCAGACAGTGTTCCTTTGGTTCCAAGCTCACTCGTCCTTGATCTCTATTTTTAAGGTGTTAATCTGGCACCCAGGAGAGTGAGAAATATGTAGCTTTGTCTTGAGCCAGGAATCCTGTGAATATATCTCAGGCAAACAATCCGCAGAGCTCAGCACACGCCCTGCGACCTGAGAGATGCTCCTTTCTTCTCTGTGTTTCCTATAAATAGTGGTTGACAACTGAACCATACAGAAAATGCCAGCTCCAGCAACATTTGCCAGGACCAAGAATTTAGGTCTGCTTTAATATCTTCTGGAACTTCCCTAAAAGATTAATAAAAATATGGCTGTATATGTAATGAACACTGTAACTTTGGCTAGCATGTGGAAACAAATCCTTGTTTACATTGCTATTTTCAGTTAAGTTACATTTTATAGTACCTCCAGTAAAATCTCCTGAACAGACAGAACGAAGTTGAACTTTAAACGGTCCTGAAAAATACTCATTTTTTTTTCTTATAAAGTGTTACTTAAAACACACATGGGTTATATGAAATGCAATGTAACAGTTATGGCTTAGTTCTCACAATTACTCCAGTGATAGAGAAGAACAGGATGCTTCCAAGATTTCTCAGAAATGTTCCACATCCACGATTTCAAGTGAAATCACTAGTTTGTCTTCAAAACACTAGTTTGCACTGGTGGAATATCTGTCTGATGAAAGGCCACAACCCAGTACAAAGTAATCATTAGGGAGACATTATTATTATTTTGCTAATTAGTCAAAAATCATTGGATTTCCCGTGGCTTCTTCCTGCTGAGCAATCATTTGATCTTGCTTATGTTGACAAACACACACGTCACCAATTCTGCCTCATTTATCATTTGACAGGGACAATGTTTGCTTCTTCATGTGTGAAGAAAGGAAAACTAAGTGTAAGCAAACAGCCAAGAGGAACCAGGCGATAACTCAGACTCATTTTCTAGCTTAAAAATAAACAAACAAATAAATAAAATAATGCAATGCCTTGTTTTCTAACAAACTGGTTTTTGTGTGTTCTGGCAAGTGCTAACATAGATTGCACACCCTTTAAGAATGAACTAGCTCAGAAAATGAGGGAAATTGGTGTACCACTTCACACTGAGGGAACAACTGATAACCTAACAAAAGACGAAAAATCTTATTAAACAGTCAGAGATGAGTTGTTCTTCTTTTGGTTTGAATTAATAATATAGAACATACATTTGGCTAGAAAAAGATAAAAAGGACCTTCGCCTTTCGTCTCCTTGGTTATAACATAAGAAAATGTTACATTCTGTGTAAGACAGACTTTCAAATTCAGTGTGACGATCATTTGAAATTCCAATCAGGCTGCTTAGATTCTGTTGCTAAAAAAAAAGAAAGAGAGAGAGAGAGAGAGAGAGAGTCAGGAATTAAAATAAAGTATCTAATAACTACTTTGGGGAAAATACAGTTGCTTCCATAGCAGAATGCACCGTACAGAGCCTAGCAAAATTGTGTGGTTTGAGCAACTCTGACCAGGTAATAGGATTGAGCGCTCGGTTCCTGAGTGGTTATTAATGCAGAAATCATCATCGTCACAAAAAAACCGAGTCAAGGGTTTCGAGGAAGAGGGCATCTGTATGTGGTTAAGGGGGCAGGTCGAGACAAGAGTGTGGAGAGGGGGGAGCTGCTTCCATTTCGGGTTAGAACGAGTTGGGCAGATTACCCACATTTTTACAGTAAAGAGATCATCTGGGAGCCTGTTCCCAAACAGCACCCCAGTTCTATACTGTCTGTAATCTCAGGTGGATTAAACGTTATTTTCTTCAACTGTGAAATGAAATAACATTGCTATTTCAGTCAGATATTAAGATTTAGCTTTAGGCAGACTCCCAAATTCTTTAAAATGGCAGTGCAGTAGCCCCTATAAGAACACTGTGGGGGAAACATAGATAAAAAATTAATACTGAGATATGGAAAATACCCTTTATGTTCATATGTTTATTTTTAAAGTATATCTTCAGTGACATCGGTGCAATAAATTTATTAAAGTGTCTGATATCTTTTATTAGTCATTGCAACTCCACTTATGTAAATTTTTTTCAATTTTTACTCACTTTTGCTTATGATTTTAGTTAATAAATGTAATTTGTATTAGAGAAACAGTAAAATTATGCATTAGAATACCTTTTATCCTATTTAAAATTGTTCTCTTACAGCTTACCCTTTATGTTTATTAAGTAAGAGGCATTCTGAATTTAATAGCTTGGCCCCTTTCTTGACTAGAATGCCAGCAAATATTAGACTTTTCATCAAACAAGAAAAAGTGATAAAATAAAAAATAGTTCTAGTCCACAGATAATTTTCTTGGAAACTTTCAAAAGGTTAAATATGCTAGTGCCCTTTTATAGGAATTTATATAGAAATTTTTAAAGGTGAGACCACTTTCTAATCCATGTGCTATTGACATATAAGGAATCGAGGTGGGCTGGATGTCATGCTTTAAATTAGAGAACAGTTATCAGCTCAATAGAAAAAAGTTAAATTATGTTTCACTATAAACTTTGTTTAAAGCGCTTTCCTAAGCCATTTCAATAAACAAAAGTAATTTACCATAATAAAATATTAAGCAAAAGCAAAAAAGTACTCTTTTTTTTTTTCAGACAGTGATAGCTCTAGGAGACACTAAGTTCTTCAGGCACCATTTAATGCTATATCAAATATTTTTGCTTTTTATTAAATGATAGAAGTGGGCTTACCACACTATATTTGTCTGTATTTATTTCCACCCAAAAATTCTGCAAGAAAAGCCAAGTGCCAGGACCCACATCTCCCCAGCTAACTCTCCAGGACACATTTTTTGTCTGTCTTTTTTAAGCCACGCTTTTAGAGATAAAAGTGCCTCCTTAAAAATAAGATGCTTTCTTCCAAATGTTTGACAACTTTACAAAGAAAAAAACTGTATTTTATTCACTATTTACAAATAAAATATAATAAAATATTTGTTCTCATTTTAAATGAATGCAAGATATTAGCACACAGAATATTCAAGGCTTAACTCGAATGATTAAAACTGTAGCTGTCTCATTAATATAGGATTTTAAGGTAATGGCACAACGGCTCATTGGTTCTTTGTGTGAATAATGCGATCAGATGAAGGGGGAGAGGAAGGAGAGGCTAAGAAGCTCTGGACTCGCAAGAGCTTCTTTTCATTGCCCACAAAGAAAATACATAGCATAACATACCAGCCCTTTTTTTTTTCTCCTGCCAATGATTTTGAACTGTTGAAATACCCACTTTGGGGCTAGGGTTTGTCAAAAACGATGACTAAAACGTGCCTGAAGGAAAAAAACGATGCCTTCATTAACTTGGATCATTAATAATCGGTTGACCAAATTTCTTTTCCACTTGAAATTATAAAGGTTATATTTTTATTCTGATCAGAAGTGTTGTGTGAGTCCTCAGGTGTAATCAGGAAAGGGACACCCTCCCCCTTACCTACTGTCTTCAATGTATCTATTTTTAGCACATCATCACATGTTCCCGTTCAAACAGCATCTCAGGAACTACACCAATTAACTCTCGCCACAATCCTTTTTTTTCCATTAGAAAGCATCCCATTTTCCAGATTCACAGTGAAATCACAGTGAAAAAGGAGCATTTCAAACAAGAACTAAAAGTGATTTAAAATATCTGACTCCTGACTCGTTTTTTCTGAAGTTTTGAGACCATTTCGTCTCTCTCTCAAGAGTGCTGGAAATCTACATACGGGCAATAGAGTCTTTAAACCATGTTATATAAGCATTCATCTACTGCGTAAAAAAAATCTTACCCCATTCATTTATAGTAATAATTTCATGCTGTGTCAGCATGTCATGTATTATCAAAATTAGGGACAAATATCCAGATTAATTTGTTCAACAGGCTATCACTGCATTGCAATATAAAGCTTTTCTTTTCTTCCTTTGTATTCCCAAGCCTATAAAGCAGAGCAAAAATAGACAAAAGAAATACGCAGGATATGCACACACAGCATGATCTATGTATTTAAAGAGGCAGAGTTTGTCACATAAAGGTAACCAGTGTGTTTCTAGAAAAACTGACTCAAAGAAAACCCAAATCAATTTTCAGAAGACAATGGAATGAAAAGAGCCATTACTGAATATGTCTCTGGAAGTGCAGCTCGGGATATATGCTTAGGGTTAGGTGGTCAGCAGCCAAGCAGCCTGTAATCTGTGCATTCCGGAAAGCAGTAGCCTCTAAGGCTTTTCCTCCCCAGGTTAGGCTCTGCCACTGCTTTGCCCTGCCTCCCTGTGTCCAACGTCAAAATCACACACAGGCAATAGAAAGAAAGCCCTCTGCTTCAGCAGTCATTGTGAGTAATGGCAATACACCAGGACGAAGGCGAAAGTGCCGGAGAAAGAGTGCTACCTCCAATCACTGGCAATTAGGGGAGAGACCCTCTGAATTCCACACCCAGTCACCGGCTCCGGGCTCCGGGCTCCGGGAGGGAGCTGCAGTGGGGACCAGAAGCATTCTCAGGAAACCATTTTGTCTTCAGATTTCTATAGCATGCATTTTTAGCCTCTTTTTCATGAGGACTGGAAAAATACTACTCACATTTGTTCCCTGTGAATGTCACAAATCTGTTCTCAGACGAAAGGATATCCTTTTCAAGAGAGGCTGCTAAAATCCCCAAACTGACAGTGTAATGTTTTTATTCCATTTAATTAAAAACCTAAAACCCTAAAGGCATCCACAGTGTTCATTCTAAGAGTTATTTATCTAGATAAACTGTATATCAATGGAGGCGCGAGATGATCATTTTATCACATTTTATCAATTACACGTGGTTCCATGCCTGCATTCCACAGTTTCCGCTCCTGGCAGATACTGTATTTGTCCAAAAACCAAAGGCGGCGTTTTAACTTTTAGACCATGGTTTTCAGAAATATGCATGATCACACCATATTTACACTACAGGTTATGTACCTAATTCTGCTGTGTAGAGGTATCGCTGGATAATATAGTGAAATAGCGAATCCACCTAAACAGGCTTAACATTGCAAAAAGATGCATCTGTGCTTCAAGCTCTTGATAAGGGACTAACTGTATTGCACAGCCTGTATGGATTCCTGAAGGCAGAGAGTGCTTTGGCCTCTCCTGGTGGCGATGCAGCAGGTGTCCCGAGCTGCACGCGGTGCGGCAGTGCGCCCGAGCGCTTGAATCAGGTCCAGAACTGGGGAGCATTTATGATTGGTCCAATTGATCACTGCAGTCACTTGATATTACATAAAAGGTTGGTGTTGAAGCATATGGATTGGATAATAATCAGAGTTGTCCTGACACGGTCTATTTAATAATTCAAAAAGGGAAATTTGAAAATGAGTCTGCACAAAGCTGCAGCACCCGGTGGACACTTTATTTATATCAAATGCTCTTTGTGTCGTTTGTGAGCTGTGCAGATTGCCTGCTCAATGCAGTTCTTTCTCTAAAGCATCAATATGCCAAATCACCATCGGCAAACGATCAGGCACATCACCTGTCACGAGGGAAGGGTGAAACGTTCAACTTCTCTCCACACTGATGTAGCAGAAACCAACCACTAGAAAAACTTCCCTTTCGGAATGTATCCAGAATGCAACATAGGGCATGTAAAAGGCCCTGCAGACTTAGTCAACCTGGAAGAAAAATACTTATTGATAACCTTCAGATATGGTCAGAGTGTTTCTATCTTTTATACATCCTTTATGCCAATTCACTTGAAAAACACAAGGGGAGAATGTAAGGGTTAATGATGCTCACCTCCTCTCAGGTGAGCATGGAGTGGAGCTGTTGTAATAGCTTGGACATAAGATCCAGAAGTTCCTGCTTCCACAGGCTAAGCCCAAACCTATAAAAGGCTCTGAGCATCATGGGAGAAGGGCAGGCAGGTTTCCACACTCCCACCTGGTAGCTTCCACTCCCATTCGAGACCCCCATTGGCAGGTGCCCTCACTGGTCACCTCTTCGGCCCCCAAAGCATAACTGCTGTCTCTCCATCTGTGGACCACTCGTCTCACACCTGTGACGTGGAAACAGTACTGCAGTATATCATGGGCCTTCTTCCTGACTACTCTAACCGAAGAGATTATTCTGATGGCCCTGTGCAATACTTTAAATACATTTTGTGAAAAGTAAATGATAATCATTTAAGTCATCAAAAGCAAAGCCAATCATTACTGCAAGTACGGGCAATATATTCTAGTTTTATCTTATGTTTGTGTACTTACATTTTTAGTCTCCGAAATTAGTCACAATATATAATCCCTACACACACATGTAAATTCACAATGCAGAAGAGCAACCCTGGCAAATAAGGTTTCAACACCTTAAATAAGTGCAAATCACGTGTTGCTCTAACCATATGCTGTTTTAAATGCTAAATTTGCCTCCTAATGTTTTTCTCATTAAAAAATATCTGAAATATTTTAATCTTGGAGAAAAGCTTTAATCTTCGGTGTGTTTCCTAATCTTTTCTATTTCCCCCCTTAACAAGAATTAATGCGTGAAATGCTGACATATAACCAGCCTCAGGATGAACTAATTTCAATAGACATGGCCCATACTTCTCAGCGGCAACATCAAAAATGGACTCATCAGACACCTGGTTGTCAAAGGCAACGTTTGTCAAGGTGAAAAATCATTTTATGAACATTTTTATCTTTCTTGTAAATGAACCTCGAAAGACAGATGAAATCAACATGTAAGGGAGTTCCTCCTTGAAAACAAAACAAATTAGCTGTTAGAAAAGGACAGTAAAGGCAGATGATGAACACTCACAAAGTCCATCTTTCTTGGCCTCAATGTCGTTGCCCTAAACTACTTACAACCTATCACCATCGTTCCCTCCTGCAATCAACATTTGAGATGAGCAATCCAAAGTGGAATGCAATTAAAAATTTCCCAAAGTTATCACCATTGGAAATAATGAACACATATATATCTAGTTTACACGTAGCATGAGTAGCTTTGAAGCATCCTAAAGAGCTCCTAGATGAAGAATTGAGATCTGTGTTTCTGAATACAAACCCACATTTTTCTTGCAAGTATTTCTTACCATGGTGAAGCCATTAGATAATGCCATCCCCTCACTCTCAAAGTTGCGCTTGCAGGCTTTGATTTCTCTGAAGAACACTGGGAGAATTTAATGAACAAGAAGGTTCGGGACCCACGGCATTAAATAAATTATGAAGATCTGAGGACTGAAATCATAGGTCCTACCTTGCATTTCTAATCAAAACTTTTAACTCCTGCAAAAGAGGATGTAACCAAGTGGCACCCTGAAAGCTCAAAGACAAGGAAAAGACCAACAACATCCCTATGCAGATGACCTTCATCCCAGGATCTGCGTTTAAATATCTCAGTGCTCACAGGAGACACAAATGGCATTCTTTCTTGATCTAGCCAATCCATATGGCACTGCTACTTCTGTCTGCATATCTCCCAAATGAATAAAACAAAGAGCAAAAAAAGCCATGCATTAGTTTACTTACTATTTGAAATCTAATTTCATCCTGAAAAAAATTTTGGAAGTTAAGTATCATTAACCTCATTTTATTGATGATGAACTTAGACTGTAGAAAGGTTACGTGGGGTCAGACCTCTGATAAAGTGGTGACACTGGGTTTTAAACTTTGAGCTTTAAAACCCAAGTTCAGTGACTTGTCCCCTTACTAAATTACAGATAATGAATGATAAATGAGCAGTGAACATGTCAAAAACTTGGCTAATCAGTATTCTGACTTATATAAAGGACAGTCCACTTGATTATCTGTTATCTAATAATTGATTTAAATAATGATTAATAAGTACACTCATGTTGTCGATTGTGATTCATAGAACGGAGCCCGTGCCATAAAATATTAATCATGGGAATATGATGGAAGAGACAGGGGATTAGTCAAAGGCATACTAAACCACTTTCCCCCAAGACAGAAGTCAACAACATGGAGATTATTTAATGATGCTGTAGAAACTTATCTCGGGGACAGGTCTATTGTCACACCTCCTTCCCCCAAAACTGGCTTCTACAGGTAGGAATTTAAAGGACCTCCCATGGCCCTAATAAAGACCCATCCCATTTCTTGCTGTTTCCAGGTCAATGAGAAGCATTCTAGGCAGCCCATATGAAACCTCTTCCACTCCTCTAGAGGCCACAAGTGCAGCGTCTTTAGAAGTAAATAAACTTCATTGTATTCAGTACATCTGTGCCTAGACTTTGAATAAAGTACGCTTTTGTTAAAAGAAAAAACGGAATGCTATTTTTTAATTTATTGCAATAGATAGCTACTTAAAGAAAAAACACTGGTGAATGCTTTAAAACAATGTCAAATACTGTATCACAAAGCTAATGGCAAGAGCACAGAGTTTTCAGGGAGAAGACCCGGATTCAAGTTCTGCCTTTGCCACTTGCTGTCGGGTAGCCTTCACCAAGTGACTGTCTGAATGCCAATGGTCTTATCCTTAATATTTCAGAAGATTGCTTTAAGGATGTATTAGCACAATTTGCATTAAAGCACAATATAAACTATAAATTTACCATGCAATCTAAATTATAATCAGTAGTTCCTAATTTAACATTTTCATAAACACATATTTTCGCAATAATTTTCTACTTTAGAAATGAAGTCAAGTATCCTCAAGGTCTGGAAAAAACAAGATGTCTTGTCTAAAGCCACTCTCACCCCAATCTGAACTAGAACCCCTGTTACCCTTTTTGTACACTCAGTAACTTACAGCACTCCCTGAAGTCTCATTTTTAAAAAATAAGGAGATACGAAAGAAAATTATAGACTATTGGCTTAAACTGCCAAGTTCCTAGCATGTAAGAATCCAGAGTATTCCCATATTTTTCTGCTAATCCCAGAGCCCTTCTACCCCGCTGTGCAGCCTTGATTTACATTCTCCCTCCACTGGGCACAAAAGGCAGCTCTTTCATAGTTTTTTCATAGATAATACACTGTGTCAAGTTTTTCATAAATTTGAAGGATCCCAGAGTACCTCCCAGTTTCCTTCCCATTATTTGGTTCTACCCACACTAAGTCGCTTCTCTCTCCTCCCATCCAGGACGACCAGTAAATCCACCCCCTCACCCCGCCCCAGGTACTCAATGAATGGCTCCGACCAGACTCCATGCCTTCGGTATTTTCACTCTTCCCCAACTACCCTCATTTCAGTATTTTTTCAAATAATTATGGTTCCTTTTGTAGAATAATTTCTACTGTCAGCTCTTAATATAAACTTTTCCTTCTTTATTATATGTATATTTAATTGTACAATTATTTGTTGCTCGTATCCCCGTTTGGATTATCTGTTCTATGAGGGACCATATCTGTTCTTTTCGTCACTGAATTTCTAGTGCCCATACATAAATTTTCAGTATTTACTCACTGAAATTAATAAATGAGAAAGAATAGGATCTAAAAAATATAGGAAAGCAGAATACAATGCAAGTAAGTAGATTTACACTGAGTTCCAGGGACATTCTCCTTAGGCGTTTGTGCTTCATCAGTGGATTTCTCCCCATTTTCCACATACTTACAGGAAGAAGGAGAAGAGGGGAAAGAAGAGGGGTCGGGGAGGAGAAACCAAATACTTTAATGGTCAATATTTAGATTGCATTGGATTTTTTAATGAAATGCCTATTATTTTCCTCAGAGAATTCTTAAATGGTATTTCTATTTAGCATATCTAGGGAGATAGTCAATGAATAGAGACTTCATGACAGGTATACATCAGTGAGAAGTCACTGAAAAAAATTGTAAAATGCTAGAATTTCTGAAACTATATTGGGATACTTTTATTAAGCTTTAACAAATAGGGACACTATTTATTGACCTGGATGTGGAAATCAATAAAATCCATTTTGGTCCCTGTTAAGTTTCAAAGAACTGCCCCATTTCTGGCTGGAATGAAATCAAAATTTGGACCAGGTGGTGTATGCTTTTTCTCTTTAGATGATAAGGAAACCTACCAAATGTCACAATACACTTTAATATTATGGGAAGCGCATCTGCCACTCGGTCTACTTTCATTCTGATGAAATGGTTTGGGGTCAGCGCACAGTTGCAGCTCCTAAATGCAAATCACTGCGTGATCCTAGCACATGGGATTACATCAGTGCTTTTGATGAGAGGACAGAATCAATACGGAGGTCAAAAGTGCACCATGGGGAGGAGAGCCGCAATCAGGCACAGGGATTCCCCAAGCTTGCAATTCCCCTGACGGCGCGTGGCAGGAGCGTTCTTAATGTACAGGGTGACCTACCGACCATGCAAAGCACTGGCTCCCGAGGGTTTATCTCGACCCACACTCATCTCTGCACCGACTTGATTAGATTATGTTGTGAAGTTTGCCAACAAAATGCTGACATGTAAAACCAAACTTTCAGAAAATCAATACCAAATAATTGCCCAGGCCTTGCTGGAAGATAAACTGATCCTGTACATTATGTCCCTTCAATTCTAGAGTGTAGGAAGCCAGGGAGCGGAGGGAGCTAAGCTGTTCTTATTGTGCATAATATACCTTTATGTATCAGCAGGCAGCACAAATCATTTCCTTCCCTGCTGCTCAATGCCCAGTGATTCCATCTCTTCTATATTCATTTTTTGTACCAGACTGATGCCCTTAAATGCTATGCTGCTGTCAGTTCTTGAATATCCCTTACCTGGCAGCCAAAGGGAGTGCTTAGGAATGAATCTCTTGTCCCCACAGTAAATGTCTCCCGGTGGTGATATAGTTTGATAAGTTTAAGAAATAGACCACAATATCAACCACACTGTATTTTCCATAAAATTATGCCCTACAGAATGCACTTTTCAATTTATTTTTATACTGAATGGATAAGTGATGAGGTGAAACAGATACCAAAGGCTCTTTGTTATTGCCATCTTTCAGTAAAATGGTTTCTGTACCAAACACTATTAAAAGTCACGATATCAAGCCAATTATAAGCAGAGCATATGTGTTTGTTTATACTTCAGTGGCCAGAACTCTTCTGTTACAGAAATTGTGGCAAGAACCGTATAATCCTTCACATTCTTAAACTTAATTTCCCCTCCCCCATTAAAAAAAAAAAAGATTTATCTTTTGGGTCATAGCTGTGTGTCCTCTATATTATTGGTTCCAAAATGCGATTTCAAGCTTAGACAACAAAGCAATGACCTAGGAAAAAGCAGTTCAGTTGCCAAATGTATGAACTCATAATTCCTACTCCATATTGTCTTTTTTATTATTGTGTAAAGAAAAATAGGTAGCTGAAAATATTTCAATGAAAATAACAGACATGCCTATTCAGAATTCTTTGGATGCTAAATTCCCACCAACCTTGTTCATCTCAAAGATATTGTATTCCCATTTATAGAAAAATCTACCAGACAATATAATTTGGAGATGCAGTCAGAACAGAGAGGAAAGCAAGGGATAAAAAGAAACTATGTCAAGGTACTTCAGCATGAAATTGGCTTGAATAGGAGAAAAAAGAGGAGAGATTTTATAATAACTGATGCTGGAATGCATATTCACCTCCTTAGAAATATATTAATTTTACATGATTGCTCCTTTGCACTTTATGACAGAAAGAAAGACCCTGTTAACATTATTCCAGCTTCATAGTCCAGCTTCATCTTTAATCACATTAATTCAGTAACATGTTGTAATTGGAAGATGAAAGAATAGTGCTTATTTACATAAATATAAACGATAAATGAGCCATTCCTGAATTGAACCAAATCAATACCCACTGCATTGTCATGTTGACCTCACTAGTATTGAGGTCAATAAATGTGTGAATCCTGAGAAGAATATCCCATCAAAACCAGAGGCAAATCTCCAAGTCTCCAGGGATGTTTCCATCACTCCTTTATCCACTAGTCTGAGGCGAGCTGATGAATATGTGACAGTGTTAGATAGATGGAATGCAATATTTGGAACAGAGAAAAAAAGACCTACCATAGGGATCCACTAGCTGATATCTAGCATCCACGGTTGGCTGCAGCTGGGAAGCGTTAGCACGCTCTTACTCACCAAGTAAGTGAGCCACAGAATGGTGTGTTCACACCGACATTTCAGCTTAGCATCCTGACTCGAAGATCAAGAATGTAACTTATTAACAATTGGAAATCTGGCACAGTCATGCCATTTTTATAGCAACCCATTCGAATTTCCTGTTTTGCCACGAATTTGTGCCAGGTTATTGCAAATTGTGAAGATTGTATTTCTTGTTCTTATTAACAACTCTTGATGAATGCAATTACTTAACATCATCCAGAATTGCCTTAAGAAATGGGACCAGTTTAAGATTATAGGAAAGGAAAAAGAACACCCTGCAGCGCTTATTGAAAAAAGAAAGGCAAGATTGCTCTTATACAACTAAATGAAGATTATGCTTATGCAGCAACTCCTAAATTACTACCAAGATTATGCTCTCCCTCAATATCCAAATATCAGAATAAAATAAAATCAATAATAAATACTTATTGACTATTTACAAATTCAGGCTATTCATTAGAATGGAGTTTCAGGACCATTTACTCTTTGAAGGCAATTTATCATCTGATGGAAGATTAACAAAATGAGAAGACTTAGAGGGATGAAAAAACTGGGAAAGCACACCAAAAAAAAAGGACGATGTATAAGACAAGACAGTTTGTCTATCCTATCCCTTAAGCAACTTGAAAAGGAGCTCACTTTCGAAAGCTAAGATATTATCCAAGTTAAGAAAAAAATAGCCTCTATTTCTATGTGGAAACTAAGACTTAAAGGTCAATTTAAAAAGAAGATAGAATGTGAAAGAGTTTACAGAAAAATATTTTAGATTCAATTTTTTAAAATATACACTTTGAAAACACTATATACTTAACATATTAAAGCAACATTATTAATATTAGGTGTAATATTGAAATTATGGCTGAGTTATTTTTGATTACACATTAAAATTTCAAAAAGAAATAGTATGTCTGGAATTTACTTTAAAACGATCCAGACAGAGAGAGAAGTGAGGGGCACTGTCTGTGAAACAAGATTAACTGTGAGTTGATAACAGTTACAAGTGTCGATAGAGCCATGGAGAAGATTTATGATATTCCTCTCTCCTTTCATACATGCTTGAAATTTCATATGATATTTACATGTATATAAATAAATATATTTACACATATTTTAAATACATACAAATTATAAGTAGATGTGTCCCTGTATACATAGGTAAGTTTCTATGTATGTATATATATATATAGTTGCTGTATGTATATATATATACACACACACATATACATATAGTTGCTGTATGTATGTATAGTTGCTATGTATGTATATATACATAGTTGCTGTATATGTGTGTATATATATATACACATACATAGAAACTTACCTATGTATACAGGGACACATCTACTTATAATTTGTATGTATTTATACATACAAATTATACAAACTATGCAGTGTGCATAGTTATATATATATATATATATATATATATAAATTCACATGTAGATAACACACATTCTCATTAGTTAGACTACCAAGGTAGTTTCTCTCCACCCAGCACTGAACACTGGTTCTCCAGTTTATTTGTCTTTTGATGAAAACTTGAATTCCTTCCATTCTTGCTTGTCGATTTGCTCTATGTTAGGCCTGTGCTAGGTTTTGAAGATATGGTGATCACTGACAAGGTTTCTGCCTTTGTGAAGCTTACATTCTGGAGAAGACACTCATTTTTCAAGCACACAAATAAACAAGAGAACTACAGATTGTGATCAATATTCTGAGGAAAATAAACAGAGATGGAAACTTGAGAAAGCCACTTGAAAGAAGGTGGCCAGAGAGTTCCTCCTCATAAAGGTGACACTGGAGCCATATCCTAAGTGATGAGAATGGACCAACCACATAAATGTTGGAAAGTATTTACAACAGAGGGATTAGCTCAAGGGATGATCTTAAGATGGGAACAAGCATGCTATATTTAGACAACCAGAGAACGTCAGTTTGGTTGAAACATAGGACTGACAGCATAGGTGGAGAATGAGAAAAATATAGGCTTTGTCTGTATAAGTAGGTATTGTTGAATAATGTATATCCTTTATATAAATGGATATATAGACCCAAAAACTCCTCACTCAGAGAGTAAGCCACAATTACCATATTATTCCTTCTATCCTTTCTTTTCACACTTTTGGATAACATGATGCAAATATATATATATATATACACACACACACACACACAAATTTTAATCTCATTTATTTCACTTAACAATACAGTGTGCATAGTTCTCCATCTCAACTATTTATTATACATTGAATTGTGTGGATAATATATTTAGTTCATTTTTCAACATTTGGCATGCAGATTATTTCCAGGGTTTTTTTCCACATTATCCATAACACAAGACGAATACTTTTAGAAAGTTCTGTGTACACTTTTAATGACACAATTATTAAACCAGAATGCCCAGGCAAAGATCATGCACACTGTTCGAGACCAGGTGCTTACTTTTCCTGGAAGAGAGATACATCAAAAGAAAGGTAATTGTTCCCACATTGCAGAAAACTAATTCCTGTTTTATTTCAATTCTAGATCTTCAAACATCTGCCTGCTGGCTTAAACCTTTGCACAGCCATAATTCCCCCCAGGATGGCACTGAGCTACAAACCGACATGGACGACTCTTAATAAAATGTACTGAACTCATCCTTCACATACAGAAAGAAAAGAAAAGGAGGTGAGGGGTAGAGAACAAGGTGTTTATTTTTCTCTTTTTTTCCTTGGGGACCATATTTAACTTATGGGTTAAAGCCTAAATTAACTCAGAGTCCAACAGAGCTGGAAGAAAACTTAAGAGTTTCCTTATTTAGATTCCTCTCTAGTCAACGGAATTTGTCGTTGTCCTGGTTAAATACAGGACTGTGGAATGAACACGACTTTATTTCCCAGGATCCGAATATTGTGTATCAGTTGGTGCTGCATACAGTTGGAAACTTTTTCTTCATATTGTCCTCAAAAAGTGAAAAATTAATTTGTTGTTATTATTAGTACTATTTTACTGGTTTGTCTTCAGTTTTCTCCTAATAATTTCATTTGCTCAAGTTTTGTATCCTGGGTCTACAGACCTCACACCCTAAGCTTACTGTCTCGACTATTTTAGAATTCTTTCTCAAGTTAATCCTTTGTTCCTCCTTTCTTGTTTCTTTGCTTTCTTTTGTCCCCCCCCCCCCCACTTTTTTTGCAGCTACTCTCTTGTTTTACTTGCATTAAATGGATATTTTCCTGGCCCCGCTCTTCTGGAAGGGTAGAGTAAATATGAAACTGGGCAGGAAGGCAGTGCTCCATCCATTCTCAAGATGTGTTGTTGACTCTAGAACTTGCTCAGAGAAACTTTCCTTTGCTCACTCTGGGTGAAGCAGCCCTGGTAACCGCTTAAAAGCCAGGAACACATTGACTCTTAAAACAAAACGGTGGCATAACCGTGGCATTAAGACGGTTAGGACCAAACCGTCTTAATGTTTGTCCTTTGAAACAAAGTTAATTGAACTTCTCAGGCAGGGACTAAGGATTTAGTCATGTATTTACAAAGCCCCCACTCTAAATAGAATGTGAGGGCAGGAGCGGGGGAGGGCTGCCTTAGGGTGGCAGTAGTTCTGAGCCCAGGGCGCCTGGAAGAGGCACGGGATCCAGGGCCAGGTGTGCGCTGCTGACCTGCAGGAGGGCTGGACATGAGTCCCAGCTTTGTGCACCACACCCAATGGAAAAAGCTTGCCCAGAATGGCTACAACAAGGTGAAGCAGGCAGCCACGGAGAACATGAGGAGGCGGTACACGCCCGCGACAAGGCCCCTCAAGCCCGACCTGCAAGTGTACCTGCGGAGGAGCGGAGATGGTTCTACCTACCCAAGCAAACCAGACTGTGAGGAGTTCAGAGAAAGCAGCAGTAGTGGTGGCTAGGAGCCAGAGCCTTCTCGCCATTAGCTCTTTTGTGTAGAATGGGAGGCAGGCAGCAGAGAGGTCACATCAGTCACCATGTATCAGGACAATGATCCAGGAAGGGTGAGTGAGGGGGTGTCAGCACACAGGCATCTGGATCCATCCATGCTAGAGACCCTCGAGATGCACTTCAAGGAGGAGACTGAAAAATGCCACAGTTGACATGGACCAGACCAGACCAGAGTCACTGCCCAGGGAGCTCACCCCTAGACTGGGGATGCCGGACCAGTCTGGGCTGATCCTGAGACGCATGCGCTCAAATACACACACGGCCCAGAGCTGCTAGAAAAGGATGTTGCAGGGACTATGCCTGACCACTTCCCTTGAAGCCAGTCTTTCCTGAAAATTAGCCTATGGGACCGGCCTCATCTGGACATTTTGAGAATGTTGTTTGGCTAATGTGGTGTTCCAGAGCAGGGACTTCTGCCAGAGCGAAGGTTTATGAGAGGTTATGCCAACAGCGTGCTGCATTCTAACAGAGTTCATACGCCCTGGGACGCCTGGCCACTGCTACTCCACTCAGCTCCATCAGCCATGTTTGTTTTCTACTGTGCTTCTGCTCACTTTATTTCATGTTTTCCTCAATCTTTTTTTTTCACCTCTCTTCCTTTGTTCTTTCCTTCATATTTTTGTCCCAGAGTCCATCAGTTCCACCCTGCCCCTCGCTGCGGCTATGTACCTCCAGCTGCTCAGGACTTAGGAGGTATGGAGTCTTAGGGGTCTACCCTTCTGACAAGGTAATGCTGATATCAATACAGTGAGAGATGTTCATTTCGAGGCTGACTTGCAATCATGTCTCCCTCCCTTTCCATGGCTTTTCAAGTTTCTGTCAGGCCCCACTGCTTTGCACAGTCTAGATAAGGAGACTTGGGAAGATGACCCCAAAAGTAAATTTCAAGGATTTCTTGCAGCAAAATCTGCCTTGGTTAAGGCAATAGAATTTTAGCTTTCAACCTCATCCTTAAAGGGGAATTATCCAAACATGCTTGAAACTGCCCCTCCAAATGTGATTTAACAGTCGTAAACTGTTAAAGAGAAATTCAACAGCAATAATTGCCTGTTTGAAACCCTCGTTGCAAAGAAAAAAAGTCACAACACCACAGAGGAGGTGAAATGAACCTCTCTTGTCTGCTCTTCCCCTGTCCCATTCTTTCTCCTTTCCTGTCTCCCAAGAGTATTATAATCTCCCAACAAATCCTTGGAATAAAGATCCCAGAGAGATCAGTATTTTCAACTAAGTGAACATTTTTCCTAGTGCAAGTTTAAGCTAAGGTCTGAGAAACCCACAAGGCACCCTGTTCCAAGCCACTTCAGTTTTCCAGCACATTAACCTAACCTGGGTGACTTGAAATTGGGGGGTTACATGAGCCCATGAGTGCTGAAACTTCTTGAAACCAAAATCTCCTTGCCCCAGGGACTTCTCCCCATCAGGGTCTCAAGATCAGTCTAGCTGGTCTATCTCAGCAGCTTTTCTCTTAGAGGATACCTGAGGACACTCTTAAACTACATTATTAAAATGCAGCTAGTCACCACATACAGTGACAGAGGAATGCCGGGAAGGTGAGTGAGGTGAATAAGTGAGAAGGACCTGCTTGCAAAGGAACCAGAGTGCTCCTGACCCACAGAGATGGCCAAAGGTTAAAAGGAAGCCTTAACCTTGCCCATCTTGGGCTCAGGTCTACTTTAAAGGAGAAAGTCTGCCCTCTATTTATGCAGCTGGACTCCCAAGTGCCTTTTGACCTATAACGTTGACTACCCTCCAGAGCTTCCTGGGTCAAAGTGGCTGTGCCGTCATCCCAATCTCCCTGCAGCTCAGAGGACCAGCTATTTTAGTCTTCCAGCTCTTCAGCCGATTTTCTGACCTGGTCATAGGCTCTCACTGGAACCCTTGGAACTCTTCCCAGTCTGGAAATGCCTTTGGGGTCCATCCCCTCACAGCTGGATGGCCTGCTTCCTGGATTTATTATAAAATTTAGAAACAAGACCAGATGAGGTGGTCAAAGACAAATTTTAGCCTCCACTGCTGTTTTGTGAGAAGGGGATTGTGAACCTGTTGTCTTTATGTGTTTGTCATGTCATCCGTACACTCAGCCATAGGCACCCACCCCAAATTTCCCCAGCGATTGGAGTGATGCTAGAAGTGAAAACCTGATTAAATGCCTCCCCTGCCTTCTCACAGCCACCAGAATGACAGACTGGCTGCACTGGATATGTTGTGACATTAAATGTATAAAAGCCATATAGTCTTCTGTTTTCTCATTTCAATGTTTCTGCTATGTGGGTGAAAATAACGTGAAGTATGCAAAGTACTTGAAAACACTGGAAGGAAGTTCCTTTTCAAAGACAGTATTCTTTCTAACCAATAAATATTGTTTTCACAGCAATAAACAAACAAAAAACAGTGAGTTCCTCAATGCAGGAGCTGTATTTTATTGATTCTTCTTTCTCCAGCCCACGGAAAAGGGCCTGGCACAAAGACATACTAGAGCTATTTTTTTGAATAGGTGATTTAAAAAAATAAATGAATGAGTAGAATTTGTGGCACTATTTTTAGTATTTATAGGGTACAAAGATTGATTTTCAAATTTGTGGTTTCAGATTAAATTATTGTACATAAAAACTTCCTGAGTCTACTTCTGTCCCAGTGAGCTAGGACTCGTTGACCCATAAAGGGCCCCCAATTATCTTTATTTTGAACTGTTTAAATGCAAAAGCCTATGCTTATGTGTTAGTGACTATCTAAATTTCTCTATAAAAATATGAATCATTGTTATACAAAACACATTTATAATTGCTGCCTTACTACTTCAACAATCTACTTTGAAATCCAAAAACATTTCCTCAAATATAATATGTCATAAACCATTTGACCTATTAGGCATTAAATAATTCGACTTTCTCATTTTTCAAGTTGAAATTTTTTGACTAAATTAGATAGAAGCATTCTGTATTATTTTTTTCTCAAAATGTTAAGTCATATGCCAAATGAGACTGAAAATAAATAATCCAGTTTGCTTTGGAATTATTTTTACATACTTTCAAGAACAGTCTAATAATTCTACCCTTTGTTAGGTAGAAATTTTTATTTGACTCAAGGGGATGCCTCCCGCACGTTAGGGAGGGTTTAGTTTGGTTTATTTTGGTAGGTGCTTCTTTCCACTGAGCATTCTTTCACATGCAGGAACATCGTCTCTTGCCTGCTTACAGCAACCTATTCATCTCTCTACCTCCACCCTGCTCACTTTCTGAGAAGTGCCCTCCTCACACCTCCGATAAGTCTTTGCTTAGAGTGTGGTATTTCCTTCTCCCAGAGATCTTTGTTCTGGACACAAACATCAATTTCCCAACTACGAAAGCTTACCTTCGTTTGCCATTCAAAGAAGAGCATGTCTCGGTGCCCCCATTTTTAAAATTATGAGTGCAAGAAATACCATCTCATCTTTAATTCACATTTTAGAATTTCAAGGCCCACAGATGAAGGATGCAACAGGGTATATAGGAGTATATTATCAGTCCTTGTAGTTGCAGGAACAACTTTATTATGTTTATAAATGTGGCTAAAATGTGAAGGTTGGCTTTCTATTTTTTCCATAGTTAGCAGAAGATAATAGGTTTACAGTTCAATTATACCACCCTCATCAGGAATGTTCACAATTCTAAATATTGCCATGTGATCTCAGTGAAATCCTATTCAACCTGTGCAGTCCAGCTCACCAGGAGAGATGTGTCAGTCATTGATTGCTTGTCCTGCCAAGGAGCTCATTTGTCGGTTTTGCCATTTGCCTGAGATGGCTCATTTGCCATCTTGATATCCCTGCTTCTCTCTCGTGACGACTGCATCCTATGTGAGCATGCTCCTCCTCCCTTCTTCCGATCCACGTGGTTCTGCTGGCACCCGTCACATTCCTTCGGCCGTTTGTGACACAGGCCCGAGTAATCGGTGTGTTCCATTCCTGGGCCTCCGTGGTTGATGCAGGAAGGGGCACCAGATGTAAACCAGGCCAACATGAGTCATTTCAGGAACTTTCATTGGAACTCTTGGGAAAGATGTGTGCTTTCCAATAGGATTGCTAAATGGAGGATGATAACCTTCTGGAGCTGCTGAGAGGGATGAAGAGAGCCAGCTGGATAAAGAAGCCAGAATAAAGGAAAAACGAACTGAGACAGAGACAGAGAGAGACCAGAAACTGAGTGCTTAGCAGCCCCGATGCTGTAGCATTTACCAGCAATCATCATTAATGCTATTTGTGGGCAGGTCCATGTTGTGTGCTGCGTACGCTGTGAGTTTCCTGAGAGTATCTCTGATGCACATCAGGCTTTTAAATTCGGTGTTCTTTTCACACTTTTCTCAACTATCAACCATAACACACACGTGAAATGATTTGATGTCTATTTTTTTCAATTCATCCTTGATGGGTGATGTTTAATTTTATGTCTTAACTTGACTGGATTATGGGATGTCCAGATATTTGGCTAAACGTTATTTCTGGGTACATCTGTGAGAATGTCTTGGAATGAAATTAGCTCTTGAATCAATAGATGCAGGAAGCAGTTTTCCCTCCCCAGTGCTGGTGGGCATCATCCAGTTTAGGCCCAAATAGAACAAAAAGGCAAAAGAAAGAAGAATCTGTGCCTTCCTGCCTTTTGGCTTGAATTAGCACGTCAATCCTCTCTTGCTTGACACTCTTCTCAGACCTTTGGGCATGGACCGAGTTACACCACTGGTTTTCCTAGGTCTCCAGCTTGTAGGTGGCACATCATGGAATTTTTCAGCCTCTGTCATAAAATGAGCCAATTCCTTAAAATAGATTGGCTCATTTTATGACAGAGGCTGAAAAATATAGAGATCAATATAGAGAGAGATCTAGAGATCTCTCCATATAAAGATGTGTGTGTGTGTGTGTGTGTGTATCCTGTTGGTTCTGTTTCTCTGGAGAACCCTGACTAACACAGATTTTAGACTACTAATGCCATTCTAGAAGCAGAGAAATGAAATTAATTCACTACATACAATGGATGCCTAAGGACATTCAGGATTAATTTTCTTACAGACTCTCCCCCCAAAAAATGTCTTAATTTTTTGCTGTGATTTCTAATGATTTCTATATTTTCATACATAAAAAATGTTCATTTCTTCCTACACCACCCAGATCCGGTTTCTATACTCTGAACCCTAATAAATTGGCCTTCAAGCACTATATGTGCAGAGGTGAGTTTATCATATGTTTCCCCAAAAGCACTCCTCTCCCTGGTTTTCCCTGCAGTGAATGTCGCCAGGGAATGGCAGTCATTGTAGACTACCTCCTCCTCCCATTAAACTCAACAGTACTCATTCCTATAGATTCTAATCCCCAGATGTTTCTTTAGTCTATGCTTCCAACTCAATCTCTATTGCCATGGCCTGAATTAGGCTCATTATTTCATACCCAGACTATTTCAAAACGTCCTACATTTCTCCTGCTGCCAGCCTCTATTCTTTCACACCCATACTTCACAGTTGCTCCAAGACCTTTTATCTAAAATATAATTTTTAATGTTTTTCTTGCCTCCCCCTACTCTGTCAAAGCCAGAGAGTTAGATTCAAACCAGGTTTGCCTGTTCCAAAGCCTATTTCCCTCCCTGGATCTGTGGCTCAGTGGATTGAGCACAGGCCTGTGAAGCAAAGGGTCACCGGTTCGATTCCCGGTAAGGGCACATGCCTGGGTTGTAAGCCAGGTCCCCGGTAGGAGACACATGAGAGGCAACCACACATTGATGTTTCTTTCCCATTCTTTCTCCTTCCCTTCCCCTCTCTCTATAAATAAATGAATAAAATATTTTTTAAAAGCCTATCTTCTTCTATATGCCCTAGTGTATTCCCTGAGTTCATCAAGAACAAGAGTTTTCAAACATGTTTTTAGCTATGAAGTCCTTGGTTAAAAAAAAATAGGTAAGTTAAAAATGGGAAATATCAACTGGAGTTATCTTAGTTAAAAGTAGGCAAAAATACCTAGGAACCATGCAAACAGCCTCTTGCACCCTCAACTCTCCACAGTATATTTGCAAATCACAGTCCCATTTTACAGATGAACAAACAAGGCCTAACGAGATGCAACACCCTTCTCTGTAACCATCATTTCTGCCTGTGATTCAGCTCTCTTCCCATTCTGCCCTGTTGAAAGATGACATGTAAACTATTATTTTAAAAATCTTGTATCATATATATGTTCATGAACAGGGTGAACTAATAATTTTTTAATTGAAACTGCTGAAAACCTTTTAATAAAGCATATAATTCTTTGGTGATGTCAAATCATCATCCTTTTGATTCACCCTTTTTGGAAGTTTTGTTAGCACTTATTAAATTTTCTTGTCACTAGATTTCATTATCACTTGGCCTACCTAGAGCTTGCCCTACGTTGCAGTCCTCTGTGACAGCCTGCTTATTTGTGATGAGCTCATTTGGCCTCTGGCTATATTACTTCTTATGGATAAGTATCCTGGAAAAATGAGAATTGATTAGTGGTCTTTACCTTTAAATCTCCTTTGGATATTGATGATTTTATATTGAGAAAAATTGAGCTATAAAATTATTTTAGTTTTAGGTGTACAACATAAGTATTTGATATTTATGTATACTGTGAAATGGTCACCACAATGTCTATAATTGTGATAATTTTAATGGTTTCCCAGACCTTCTCTTAAATTCAACTAACTTTTTTAACTTTTATTGAACTTATTGGGATGGCATCAGTTAATGAAGTTATATAGGTTTCAGGTACACCATTTTATCATACAATATATCATCTGTGTATTGTATAGTGTGTTCACCACCCCAAGACTACTCCCATCACTATCTATCTTTCCTATACCCTCCTCTCCCTCCCTGCTGTCCCCTTTCTCTCTGGTAATCGCCACTCTGTTGTCTAGGTCTATGAGGTTTTTTTCTTCACTTAATCCCTTTACCTCGTTTTACTCAGCTCCCCAGCCCTCCATCCCTGATAGCTGTCAACTTATTCTCTGTATCTATGAGTCTATTTTTATTTTGTTTGTTAGTTTCTTTTGTTCACTCGATGCCACACATGAGTAAATCATATGGTATTTGTCTTTCTCTGACTGGCTCACTTCACTTAGCATAATGTTCTCCAGGTCTTGATATGGACTATGTGTGTGTAGATAGATAGGCAGATCCCCCACCTTTTCTCCCCAACTCCCCAAATTCAGTTTATATGCATATTTTTCTGTGTTTAAAATAAGATCCCTGTTCAGTAAAGCATGATGGTGTACTTTGAGATATATAACATGAATGCCAGACAGCCATGGTTTGTGTGGAGGACCAAGGAAAGGAAGACAAACTCCCAGAACACAGGACCCAGGACAAAAAAAAAACAAGGAAATGAGGACCGTAGACCAGGAAAATTAGGGAGGCTGCTTAGGAGACAGGGATGATGTCAAGGAACTTTGAATCTAGGGTCAGAGAGCAAATGAGAAAGAATCATTTGTGTGGGGCTAGATCAGGATAAACATATGAGAAGACAACCTTGGCAATGAGGATGTCATTGAAACATGTCTCTGATGTATAGCATTTCTGCGTCACCAGCATAGGTTTGGGCCAGTATAAACAGCTACACATTTGTCTCATCTTCCTTACTCTTCCAGTTCCAACCTGCTGACTCTGTGGGCTGAGTCAGATAGGACCGACCGCACTCAAACTTGCTTTGACTGCAAAGTCACAACATTCTTAGGTAAAATAACCATTTCAGCTAGAAATGTAATCTCATGTCTAGATGTGACTCTAAAATAGTCTTTCATCAAAATGATGTTTCATTCTAATCCTGGGTTCTGAAAAATTTTAGTGGGTTTTTCTCACAAAAAGAACAACTGGACAAATATTTTTTTCAGTTCCTACCAAAAATATTACATACAACAGTATTTTTCTAAAATATAAAATATCCATCTTAGTTTTTATACAGTAAAGTAGAGGACATTTGTTATACATTTTCCCCATGACCAATATTAGCCACGATACCCCTAGAGTTAACATAGAGCAAGGTGCTGTGATAAACAATTCAAACACTTTTTTGGTCTGTGCCTTTGGTGTAAGTACCAAGCCACAATCCCTGAGATCCAATCATCACACCAATTCCAAACACTTTGTGATTACCCTTAATAATATACTGTCCCGTATTTCCTATACAGTGCTCTCAGACCCAGAGTTAAACTAAAAACCTATTGAAGGAAAGACAACCCTTGAGTGTTTGTACAGTCCAGGGAGTCGATATATACTTCTTGAATCAAAATTTAAATTAATTTGCCTTTTTTTCAAGACCTAGCAAAATCAAATGAGAGAGAAATCCAAGCTCTGATTTAATCCAAGAGGAAATCTTAAGCTTTTTTTACACCAACAAAAAGAGCATTTCATAAAGAGGCTTGGTACTAATTATATTTTGCTGACATATGCCAATTATATTCAGCAATATTGTTCTCCCAGCCGGTTGGGTCACGTAACAGCCTGAGAGAACAATGATGCTGAATTAACAATTGCAGTGAAAGCTTTCAAGAATCTCTTACTCAATTAGATGCTGACAAATTTACCTGTAAATCATAAAAATTTTATGAAATTTAAATAGTTTCATAAAGTGCATGTACTTCACACAGTTAACACAATAGCTCTGAGATATGGAGTCCATTTTTATATATTTATAACATTCCTTCCTTATATTTAAGTGACTTAGTAATCATGGTTTTTTAGCCATTTCATCACATAATGTATGTACTAAGTTGTCTCTGCCAGACATTCAAAAGTGATATAGAAAATGCAATTCAACAGCTCAGTGTCCTCCCAGTGACGCCCAGTTGTTTTATGATTACAGACAAATCATTTAACCTTCAGAAGACCAGTCGTGTTATATGCAGAAGCAAAGATTAACCACAAATACCAAAATTAAGCAAAAAGATAAATGTTTCTAAGGGCTCATGACTGATAAAATATTAACATTCCTGCTGAGGTACCAGGACTGAGCCCTGCCATATGCATTATAGTTTCATTAGGAATGCAGTGCTTGAATTTATAAAACAATCGCTTTTATTAAATGATTATTTTTTTTAAAAAATAAGAGAATGTTTTCATAGCCATTGTATAGACAGAAAAGTTGAGGCACAGAGTTGGGATCGCATGACGGAAGTATCACATAGAAAGTCCCACACAGACTGAGATGGACTCCCAGAGCTTCTTTGGACTCCCTACTAATCATTCTCCTTTAGTAGGGAGTTCAAAGTTTGTTCAAATGTTGAGAAGACACAGCAACAAAAATCTTGAGGAATATAAGATCAGAATCTTATATACCTATATCTTACTCCTTTGATTGACTGATTTCATAATATTTCTCTCTCTCTCCCTCTCTCTGTCTCTGTAAGTAGGTATATAATACATATATAAGTGACAAACTTCTTGAGAACAATTGTACAATAGTAAGTCCTCAACATTATCAATAGGTTCTTGAAAACTGTGACTTTAAGTGAAAAGTCATATAACTGAACCAAATTTTGCCATATACTAAGTAACAAGTGTTGATAGGAGTTTCTATAGCATATCTGTAGCCATAAAGATATCACCAAACTTCCAAATAAAGACCCAAAATATTTCTAATATTAAACATTGATTAAAAGGTGAGCTATATATACATTTAATAAATATGAATAAAAATAAGTAAGATTATTTCCCAACCACTTATTCCATCACAAGGCCACTCGTACCCACCCGTGCTCACTCAGATGGGGACAATGTGGACACACTGATTCACCTCACATGCACGTCTTTCGGAGGCAGGAGGAAACCAGAGGATGAACCCAGAGGAAGCCCACACAGACATGGGAGAAGGTACAAACTCCACACAGACAGTGGTCCTGGCCTGGAAACAATTTTTTTTCTCATCAAGGTTATAATGGAACAATGTTGAATGAAATGACCTTATTCAAGAACCTGCTGTATGTAGCTTGCTTAAATTACAAACAGGAAAGATATTATCATCTCTAATTGAGGCAAACTTTACTAATTCCATGTGAAGATGGTTGTGGAAAATTTCTGGCCTTTAGCCTTCAGGCTGACTTGACTTAGCATAAAAATCACATTGAGCAAGACAGATTCTGATCTTCCTTAAAATTTTATCTTTTAATTATTTTTCTTTTGACATTATCAAAGTCAACCACATTTCAAATTATTTTTATGTATTATAATATATATTTCAAAGAAGAATTATTAGAGCAACATTATATATGAAGTCTTTAGAATAGCACGAGATTACTCTCCAAAGCACTCCTGGGCTGCACCAAGAGGAACTGAATAATTTAACAGGAAGTTTGGGGAATTCCAAGCTAGTGATGTCGTTTCCCTTTAAAATAAGCATATCTCTATATTTGCCCATTTTATGAGCCCTTGTGAGTTCCCCTTGATACTTTCCATTTTAAAAAATATGTCAAATCCAGATCAACAGAGATTTCCTGTCTACAACCATTTCTCAAAACACAGATTCTGGCTACTGGTTCAGAAGTCAATTAGAATGTTTGTGTGGGTTGTGGGTACCCTACACTCCATCTCATTT
The DNA here is from genome assembly GCA_004027735.1 of Carollia perspicillata. Taxonomy (NCBI): domain Eukaryota; kingdom Metazoa; phylum Chordata; class Mammalia; order Chiroptera; family Phyllostomidae; genus Carollia; species Carollia perspicillata. The sequence continues at coordinate 48,099 of PVKM010001031.1, forward strand.
ACACGATCTTTTTGCATTCTGGTAGATAAAAATGGCTTTGGAGCCTTTACTTGATTTTGCGTCTTGACCTTGACCACTGGGGTTTTAGAAAAGCCCTTCTTCCTTCTGCAAAGCAGCCATTGTTCTGACAGATCTTTGTGGCTTGAGAAGACTTAGGTCATGAGATGTGACCCCTTTTCTGACCTACTACCTTTGTTTGGCTTTTTCTCTTGAAACTACCTTACGCTGACTTCCATATTTGCACTATCATTCATTTTTTCACTCTCATCCCCCCCTTCCCTTACTCGCGCACACACACACACACACATGCATCCGCACACAGAGGAGAATCTATATGTGTCAGACAGGCAGCAAGGGAAAGACAAAGGCACAGAGTTAATTACCCATCATTTACTGCTGCTGAGAAGAGCAGATGGCAGCAGACGATATGTAAATGGCAAGGGGCAGTGAATTATTCGGTTTTTTTAGATTAATCGTCAATGACAAAGGAAGTGATTACGGGCTGTGACATTTATACAAATGTATACAGTACATCACACTAAAAAATAGAGCTTAATATTATTATAAGGATGTCAGGCATATGAACACTATTGTCACAATACAAAGAAACAAATTTTACAATAGCCCAAGAATATGCTCTCCCTTTGCCTTAAAATTGGAGGGACCCCTAGAAACTAAGATGAACTCAAGTCTCGATATCATGAAGTGGTCCCCCCAAACCTAAACAAATTAAAGAAGGTACAAAATATAGAGAATGTTTATTGGAACATGGAACGTAACTGTATTGTTTGCTCACAACAGATCTGGTGCCATATTAGTAAGTAGACTGTAAAACAGAAAAGGTGCTAATAAAATACAGACTAGAAATAAAAATTAAAATTAAACATGTTGTTCAGCTGTGAGGCCCATTTATGCGATGGGGAGGAAGAACCCCCTAACAGGGAAAAGAAAAAGGATTGTGTTTCCATTACGTTGAAATTCTACCCTATCTGACATGCACAGAGAAAATCTCCCAGTAATTTTCAAGGTCAAAATGAAGAAATCTGTGTGCAAGTTTTTCTCCTCAGTGATATGTACACATAGGTATAAACATGGGCCCAAAGCACAGACAACAGGCCACACACTCCCACACACACACGCTGCCTCCTCTTTGCAGGAGGGAAGCACAGTAGCCTGTATTTTCCGTTGCTTAAATAATTAATTGGTACATGAACAAATCAGATGCTTTCTTTTGCAGATCAGAGAAACTGCCCCATCATCAACATGTTTTCCATCGCCCTGTTATTCAATCGATACGGGACTACTATTATTGAAAAGAGAGAAAGCCATCGAGCCACATGTTTGTTCCCCGAAAGCATTCCAGCCAGTGCACTTCTGCCCCTCTGGAAGAGCAGTTAGCCCCAAATATCAGCATAGAGGAAGGTGGGGCAGGGGGAGCTTAAGGCACGTTTATTTATACTCTTCAGAAATACTTTCAAAGCATGCAAAGCAAACATCACCAAAATTACTGCTGAGTACGTCACCATTATGCATTCTGTGTGGACAATAGGGTCACTCGTGCCTGAGAGAGAGAGAGAGAGAGAGAGAGAGAGAGTGTGTGTGTGTGTGTGTGTGTGTGTGTGCGTGCGTGAGAGAGAGAGAGAGGGAGGGAGGGAATCATCGTCCCAGTATGGAAGGGTGGGAGTGGGTGGGGGAGGGGCATTATTAGTCAGCAGCAGCAGCAGCAGCAGCAGCAGCACTAGATAGAGCATTTAAGTCTGCCAATCCATTTTGAATGAACGTGAGTTCAGGAATAAAGTGCAGGCAGAACCAATCTGCCTGAAGAAAAGAAAAGCATAAAATATTGCACAAAGAGGGGAGAATTTCCAGGGTGGCTTTAATAACAACCCAAACTGGCAGGTGCACAAACCAAGACATTAGCTTTGCGTGCTAGTTTTAGAAAATATTTTTTGTGTTGTTTTTTTCTCATGTACCCGTACAAAGCAATACTCACAGATGCAAATAACGCTGATCTCTGCATTGCTGAGGCATGGTGGGGTACACCACTCTACAAGTTCATTTTGAATATTTACCTATATATACATGTTGCTGACATTATATAAACGCATGCTTGGATACAAGTGATTGTTATCTTTAGTCAAAATGGAGCCTGAAATGTAACCACATTATCCTTACTCAGCATTTCACATGTTGTTAATGTAATAACCTTTTAAATAAAAACTTTGAAGTATTAGTAAAGGTTGGCCACTACCTGGGAGAGTTGTGTAAATACCTAGACCCATGACCAACCAGGACAATTTTTTTAGAAAACGATGCCATGATGTGCCCATATGCACTCTGCCCTCTGCGCGTCGGGGCAGAGTGCCTGTGAACTGAAGCTCACCATGGACAAGTGAAAATAAGCCAAACGAAATACGTTTCCCTGCATGTGAAAGGGGAAATAGTCTAGAAGATTTTACACGTAAGAAAGAATTTTGAGAATACAGGTGAAATTTTTGCAATTTTAAAATCGTAGCCCTATGAAATCAAAGTTATTAGCTGTGGAATCTTGAGCAGGAAATCCCTGAAAAGTCATCATGTTCCAGACAGTTTCGTTTTATACAAAACTTAGGAAACACATTTCTCTACTATGAAAATTATATATTTAAAAAAACCTTTATTTAAAAAATACCTGAAAAGTCTGTAAGTAATTTTGGTTGAATTTCCTTTGGATTTTATTACACGTCTCTCTTCCCCAATTTACACAAAGAGAAAACAAAAGATTAGTGGTAATCAAACTGCTCTGTACAGACACCCAGGTCGTCACTGTGTTTAAAGTACTGTTTTAGCAAAATGTTTTATAAATACCAAACATTGAAAATGCTTTTATAGATAATCAACCCAAATTTTATTTGCTTGATACCAGATTATAGTAAGGACACATGTCACGAACATGTTATTCAAAATAAACAATAATTCATTTATAAATGTTATCAAATCAAAGCAAAATCTTAGCAGATAAAATCCATTATAGTAAAAACAATGATATGCCTTTTGAAGAAACATAGATTATAAATACAGACTATGTTAATATAAAATTACATAAAAACAGATAGATAAAATGAATTCATTATACAGAGTTTATGTACTAATGGCTTACTCAGAATATTAAATTATAAGTCACATTTGTATCTAAGAATGTCTAGAAGGAAATAATTTTTGGATAGTTAATATAGGCATTTATTAAAATGCCAGCATTTCTCAGCGACATTTAGAGACTATTTTAAAAGGGTAATTTTGGAATTTTAGGTAAATATAGTTTAGAAAATATATCTAAACTTCAAAATTATTTATTTAAATCAAATATTAGTTAGTTATACCATCAAAGCACCTCTACATCAAATGAAATAAGCATCGCCAACTAGCCATCGTACGAGTCACATTTTTAAAAGCTGTCTGCTCATAGAGTATGATGACCCTGTGCTGATGAGCACTGAAAGAAATCACACGAAATACAACATTCCTTAAAATCAGAAGACTACGATCTATAGTCCAAAAATAACCTATGGTTTGAGCTTATTTTTGTGTGTGACTTTAATGAAGATATCATAAGCTTCTCTGATCTGAAAATAGAATTAACAACTAGGCCTAACATGGAAAGGACTAGGACACAGTGTGCATAGGCAGAGAAATGAATTTCACCGGAGCTTATTCTCAGGCCTTTGTACTTCACCTTTATCGACAGTATCGCTTGTTTTTGTAAAATATTTTAATAATATTTTGCATGGTGCATGCATACAAACATATTTTCTGTATTAAATATTTACAATGCATTTTATGTATATAATATATCTCCTTATAGCAACACTAAATTACTTGCCAACAGCAAAGATAAAAAGCCTCAAAGAGAATATGAATGCAGTAGCTCCTTTTTTCTTATAAAATGTAACTGAATGAGGTAATATTAATAGTACTTCAAGGCCTGCAATATCTCTAATTTGCCTACTTTCTTATTTAGAGATGGTGAAATGTATTTTGTCTTTTGAAAAGAACATCAATTCAAAGAAGTATGAAATCTTGTCTTGTAAGAGTAGAACTTCCATTTAATCTTTGGATGATTCTTCCAGTTCAACTCAACTGACTCCATTTTTATCAGTTCTATTTTTAAGGATAATACAGAATTTACTATAGCAACCTAAACCCAAGTAGCTTTTTCTCCCCTTTTCTTTTTGCTCTAACTCAAACCCATAGAGCCCTCTGTTGGAAGGATTTCACTTTGCATCCCACTGCCCCTTTTCGGAGGACAGAGCATGCTTGGAATGCTAACCTTTTTTTAATTTTATGCTAACAATTTTTATTTTAGAAAGCATGGGACACGAGATTACATGCCACTTCCCGACGCAACAGAAAATCATTCTGTGTCAAAATATTAAAATACGTAAGCACATGATACCTTTGTTCCAGAAACTCCACTCTGCTGCATCAGTTCGGGGAAGGACGTTAAAGTAGCAAGCATATCCTCGTGCACCACATTCTTCAGTCAGTGAAACACTTGGATGCCGTTTCTGCAGAAGGGAATTAATACAGGCATCCTTTGGTTGAGCCCGTGAGAGCAAGCTAAAGACAGGAGATGGACTCATTGGGCGAGTAATGATTTAAATGGGATCTAGAAGCTTTTTAAGTATTAAAATATTTATACATTCATTTGCAACAACAATATTTTCCTATATTTAAAAAAGATGTCATCCAGAGGGAAGATTCCTGAACTCTTAAGGGTTATTTTTTTAAAATATGAGGCTTCTTGTTTAACACATTTTTAATATCAAATCGAGGAGAAAGACTGTTGACATATGAGGGTGCCAACTTCCTTGGGCAGCTCGAGGCTCCCATATGCTGCAAACATCCCTGTGGGTCTCCTGTAGCTTTCCTCAACTTATCCAGACTCCTATTTGGTTTCCGCAGTGGTAGGTTTCTCATCACTTCCCACCATCCTTATGGCTGCTACCCTGAGCTTCAGCCGCATCTCCTCAGAGAACCTCACCGATCCAGCACAGCCCTTCTTCCTCTCACCAGAGCACGACTCGTTTAACCTCATCCTTTCTACAAATCATTGTGGCTCTACATGCTAATGGAATGACTTTTATGGATAATGTGGCTGACTTCCTGGCTGGGTCAGGAAGCATCTTCCCTGGCATTGAATAAATAATTTTTAATGTGCTGTCTTCATGGAAGCTCCCTGTATGTGCAAGTGGCAGATCGCCAGATTTAGAAAACCCTAAAAGGTTACCCAACAATTTATAGAATTTGCAATCATATGAAAATGCATATTTCGATCATATTTTGGGCAAATTTTGACAGATCATCTATCCAAACAAAAGAGGGGGTATGTACACATCGGCTTGTCATCTCCCAAAGACACTTCGCTTATGTGATATAAATTTTCCTTTTACATCAAACGAATTTACCTCCAAAAGTGCTCTTTTTTTTTCTGCTAGCCTCAGGCAAAAGGCACAAGGTCTATTTTTAAAAAGATTCAATTATCCCACATTATTTAAGAAGATAGCTAAAAGTTGGCTTCAGAAACCTTCTCTATGTGAAAAAAATGCGGACCTTACCCCTAAGCCAAACCAGAGTTTTTCTTTAAGACATAGCCAAGCATATCTAGCCTTTGATGAAACTAGTTGAAAGTTTATATAATATCTATCTCTCTTTCTATATATTTTAGAGGGCGTGAAAGAAGAAGCCTAAGCCAAGGGAACAAAACTGAGGCAGTCATGAAAATAAGCAATAGCCCATAAGTCAAAATTTTCAAAAGGAGTTTGGGAACAAGCTCAAATAGACCAAGAGAACTGCTCTGCTGTGTCTGTTCTGCAGAGACTCTCACGTTCATTCGCTACAGGCACTTGTGTATATGACCTCATTCTGCACAAAGACAGGGAGAAGGTAGTGGGGATAACTGGTGAAGGAGGATTTGACATTGGTAAATATGGGCAAAACCGATCCAAGGTGTTTCAGACGATGAAACTGGAGTGAAAAGGTCACAAGAGTATGTGGCATTTTAAAAATAATTCCAAGACTAATCTATAGAATTAGAAGTGGGATTTGGAGGAAAGGCTACTTTTCCTAACCTTGAAATCATTTGCATAATCCTGAAGAGTTTTTTTTCAGTAACTGTAAAACAAGGATTCCAGCTATACGGAGAATGATACTCAAAATTGCAACCATTTAAATTAAGGGGGAAATCCTCAAACAAAATTAAACTCTAAGGGTTGGTGTTTATTTACACACACACACACACACACACACACATCAGCTGATTTGGCTACTTGGTCCCAACTTCCTGAGCTCAGAGCACATCAACTTGGGAAGGGGTGTTTCCCTGGTGAGCAGATTCCCCTCTGCGGTCTCCTGGGTGATGAGAGAGGCATGCCTGTGACTAGCATTCAGCAAGGGCAAGTCATTCAACTTGCATCATCATCTGGACAGACCGGAGTGTCACTTGTGACCTTGATCTCACATTCTGAACTGGTGAACCTTCTAGATTAGTTCTCTGCAATGAGTCTCACCATGTTCTGCATGGAATTTTTGTTTTACTAGTTAGGCTTCCTGAGTTGAGTTTTAGTTCAAAAATCAAATGGAGATGCCTCTATCATTTGCCTCTTTGCACCTGAAAGTCATTATTTCAAGAAATAACATCACCTTTGGAAGAAAAAGTAGTTGAAGGATAATGTCTCTTTTAGGACACACATGAAGTGTTTATATGTGAGAAAGCATTACATGCTAAAAGCAATTTGCTTACCACCACCCTGAACTCCTGATACAGAGAAGCATCAATGATTAGAATCAATGATTAGAATGAGAGGCACATATGAGTGAGATGATATGGTATTTGTCTTCTCTGACTAGTTTATTTCACTCCTATATGAAACTTAATGAACACACTGAACTAACAAGCAAAATAAAGACATACTTATAGATAGAGAGCAGGCTGACATCTAAGTGAGGGGGTACAGCATAGGGGGTAGAGGGATTGAGCAAAAGGGAAGAAGGACTCATGGACCAGGACCACAGTGGAGTAACTTTTGGGGGGCATATGAGAGGACTCGATGGTAATGGGAAAGATACAATTAAAAGTATATAAAGTAATGCAGTTGGTACAAAGGAAAAGAAAAAAATAAAATTAAGTCACCGTGTCTAAAGAAAGTGGTTGCCAGGTATATGCACCTACTGTCCTCATTAAAACTTTTTGAGATAAGATCTCAACTGACTGTAATATCAAAACATCTGATATTAATTTCTACCTGTTCTTATACCAGGTGGCGAAGAGGAACACATGGGTTATCTACATCATTAATAGGGTTTTGCAAATATGTATTTTAACTTCTTATTTAAGTAATGGGAAAAAATACTTTCTACACATACATATGCATTTTCAGCATCCTCTGAAATCAGTTTCAGGATGGGAGGAGTTGCCTGGGCCTCTTCTCTTCCAGTGGAAGTATTCAGTGAAATCGCTTGAGGAAATAACCAAAGCATCAATAAGATGTATGATGCTATTAGGTTTCAACAGGCTAAATTTTAGCAAATTAGATCAAATTTGATAAAATTAGATAGAAAGAGAAATATCCATTTTGAAAATTGTCCTAAAATCATGATCTTAGAAATTTCTTTATCCAGAAAAAAAAATACTAAGGATTTGTTTTCTTTTACTGAGAGAGTAAATAGACATTCAATACAGAAACCTAATTTTAAATGGCAACCAGATAAATCTCTAAAAATGAATAAAAAGCCTGTCCTACTGTTTTTCTAAGTTTAGCTAAAGAAATATCCGAGGAGAACATTACTATTCAAACTTCTTTCTTTTCTTTGTAGACTCTACATAAAAAGAAAGCAGTAGTGTTCCAGAAAACATGCTCATCGCTAAGATTCATCCGAGAATTCTAGAAAGTGCTGGGAGTTGTCCTCCTCCACTGATGATGTCTAACATGATGTAGTCCTAAAAGCCTGGATTATCGTTCATCAGAAACACCTTCCTGTTAGTCACTAAGCTTTTATCCAGCATCCTCACATCCCATTTTTTTAATTGCAGGGAAAAAAGCAAATATATCTTTGGCTCATAAGCTGTTAGGAGAATTCTGTCTGTATATATGAGAACAAGGGTTTAAACTAGGAAAGGATATGCAAGGGCCCATCTTCCTGCCCCTAAGCTCTCTCTCTTCAAGCCATGCTGGCATTGTATCAATGATCTCTGTTAAGATGCTTTATCTATCAGTTCTCTCCTCTCTTTAAAAGTCTCAGTGATGCGAGGTCAAGGGCAGAATCCTTGGCTCGGCATTTGAGATCAGGTTGGCAGATAAAATGCAGAATACCTAGATAAATCTGAATTTCAGAAAAACATCCAATAAAATTTTCTATTACAAGCATGTGGTATTGCTGACATACTTAGACCGAAAACATTACCCATTGTTTATTCAAAACTCACATTTACCAGCACATCCGAAATGATTTGCTAAATCTGGCAAAGACCCACTGTCCCTGCACCTCTTGTCAGTGAATTTTCCCATCGTCAGAGAACCAATCCTCTGCTCCTGCCAAAACAGGCCCTCACGTTCCCCACACGCCGGCATGGCCCCGACTCCGCGCATTTGTTCTTCCTTGCTTCTGTTCAGCGTGCCCACCTTTCCCCACTGTCTGCTCATCTTCAAGGCTCAGTTCAAATTACATCATTTCCATAAAATCTTTCTTCATTATTCCAGAGTGAAATTCTCTAGCACATTAATTCATCAATTAGTTTTGCTTTGTGGTTTATCTCCCATTGTTTGCTTTCAAATTGGATTCAAAATGCCAATGAGGTTTTAACTTTTCTCAGACTCAGGTTCACAGCCTCAAACAGTTTGCAGGCCCCACGAGGCAGGGTTGCTATTTCTATTGTACATTTGCATACTGACCGCAAACACCGTTGGAGCAGAGTTTACGTTCTGGAAGGGAAGCAGAGGTGAAAACTGATGTAGGAGAGGCCTACTATGAACTGGAAGTTTTACATGTTGCTTTATTTCAGACCGACATTACAAATGATATTATCTTCTCCATACAATTGAAAAGGTGAAGATTCTCAGAAGGGTTCCATGGTTTGCTTACGGTACCAGTAACAGAGGCAGAATATGAACCCAGGTCTGACTTCTGAGTCAACACCACACCACCACCCTCCACAACTGCTGCTGTTGCTGCTGCTGCTGCTGCTGCTGCCACTAGATTTTGAGCGTCGGTTTGGAAGGCTCAGGAAATGAAAGCTCTAGGCAGGGCAGCTGAGGTCAAGTAGGCAACAGGCGCATTGTGGGAAGCACAGATTGCAGCTGGGATGGCCTCTGCCATCCTGGGAAAAGCAAGAACAGCTGGGGCGGCAGAAGAGAAAAACTCATTGCATGGGGTGAAGAAAATTAAGTGAAACAGGAGCAGAGCTGACTCCACATTTGCTGGTAACTAAATGTTTGCAAGCAAACAGCGGTCCAGAGCCAACCCGGGCAGAGAGGCTGGCCTCACGCTTTCCCTTGTGGGCTGAAGCAGTTGGGGTCTTGCTGCTGAACATGGTTGCTTGGAGAAAGGATGAAGGAGAGAAGCAGCAGGCAGAAGCCCAAAGTTGAATTCCCAGCAGAAGCTAGGCATTTATGTGCAGTAATTGCCTGCAGGTCAGTAGATTCTTAGGCAGCATGAAAGCTTCCGAAAGGTCAGTGAACACTTTAAAAAATTTCAGGGCACGTTTATGCGCCACTGCAGGCTCCGGGCTCAGGAAGGGAGAAACGTGGTGACTCTCGGGTCTGGGAGCCTCCCCGTGCACAATGGAAAACACTATTTACCGGAGAAAGACACTTTCTTCGCCAGCCTAGTGTCCTGGAAGGCTTGCCTAGTGATAAATTTCATTTATGCCTCCCTACTGCTTGGAGACCTGTGCAGTCAGCATGAGTTGAGTAAGATAAGAACAGCGGCGCTGGATTTTCTCCCTCTTGTTTTTGCGGGTGTGTGAATGGAGGCCTATCATTTCACCATGTTTTGTGTAGCTAACTAGAAAACATTTGGAAGAACATTCCAGAGAACTGTGACCTGCCCATTTAGCAGCCTCCGTAGCTAAGACTAAGTGCAAACTGTGGTTGTCAGGATAAGCAACGATTCCCCCACATTTCCAAAAACATTATTCTAAACTCAGGATCAACAGATATGACAAAGCAGTGTTGCTTTTCTTTTCAGCTTTGAGAAAATCAAGACTTCAGACTATCAAATTGGAAAAGCATGCCAGTGATTGCTGACACAGCTACAATTAGGGCCCCTAGGTGCAGCCAAACAATTCTAACTTTTCTTTGTAAAACGCCATAGTTTCTTATGCTGTATAGATAGCCACACCGACAAAGTATCTCACTGCACAGAGCGTGTCTTTTGTCTTCACGTATACCCAAGTACATTTCCAGTCCACAATTACGGAATATTCCATTTTATGTATTAGAAAACTAAAATCAGGCAATTTTTAAACCCTAGATGTGGTTTAACCTATCAGTAGTCTAGACAAGATGAGTGGCCAAAACGGAATCAAATGCATGAGTTATTATTAATTTTCAAAGATGTAGAATCTGTAAAACCTCAAACAGCTAAACCACCCTCCGCAAGTGACAAAAGCTTGGTGAGTTAGAAACCCCTGCTCAGTCATAACACTGCAATATCCCTACTCAGGACGCTGGGAGTTCTGAAGTACCTCTGACCTGGAATACTTCCGTTTTCCACCCATTTGTCACTCTTGCCAATGGCCCAAAAGTTCACACTTGGAGCATGGACACGGGACTGTTTGGAAGTAGTACAAAAATGAATAGCAGTTATAGGAAGGTGAGCTCCTTGAATTAAGCTCTGGTTTATCTGTTTTAGAAGCAAGAAAAATCCTTCAGCCATTTCAAGGGCACACAGATATACAGAATATGGAATCTTGTTAATAAATGGCAGCAGGCAGCCAACCACACTGGCTGGCGAGCAGCCACTGGAGGTGAAGTGATTCTCTCTGAGCTGAACTGTGAGCCAGGCTCTCTCTCTCTCTCTCTCTCTCTCTCTCTCTCTCTCTCTCTCACTGTGTACACCACCAAGGTCAGGCCTATCATATAATCTGAGAGCTAGAAATTCATTCTTTGAAAAAATATGCTCATAGATTATAAATATCACAAAAAATCATGTCTGCAGGACTGGGGTGCACAAAGGCCTGGAGCAGATCGCCCTTACTTAATTTTCCATCTTCATACACGTGAAGAGGGTAAAGGAACGGTGTTTAAGACGAGAGGCTGCCGTGTTGTAAGAGTAGGTTAGAAGGTGATCTGATTCCTAGTCTCAAGTACACAAAGGGCATTCTATAAAAGTGATAGTGATTGATTGCTCTCCATACTGGCAGAGGGCGTGACCGGAAGAAATGGGCCTAAAGATGGAGTTCAGTTCAACATAAGGAAAAATGAATTCAACGTCAGGTTGATCAAACACAGAAATGGCTGACGGGGTGTGTGGAGAGCTCTTCAGAGCGAAGTATCTTCCTGGTACCTGAAATCACACCTGCCGGAAAGAACGTATTGCTTATTCTAGGTTAGTGGGTAGAAGATAAGAATGGAATGCAGAAACTAAATACTATGGTAAATTACAGTATAATGCCTACAGTATTTCTAATACAGTGTTGGGTACTCATTTATTACCACCAAAATAAATCCTATGTCGCCACCGAGCTCCATGTTGTCACCTGCCCTATCAGCTGCGTTTGGTACAACTTTCACTCCCTCCTCCTTGAAGTCTACATTCACTTCTCCATGGAAACACCACACTTTGTTGGTCTTCCATCTGAGTTATTGCCCCAGCCCCCAAATGTGGACTTACTCAGGATCAGTCCTGAGACCTCTTCCCTTCTCTGGCCAGCCTCACCGCATAGTCGATCTCCTCCTGTTCTGTGGGTTTAGATGCCAATTACATTTTGAAGATACCTATGTTTATATATCCATACTTCTCCTGAGCTCCAAACTCATATATGCAACTGCCTACACTATACCTCCCCTTGGATGTCTAATTAAGAGAAGCCTAATAAAATCAATCTGCACATATCCCTCCTTCTTTTTGCTCCCACCATCTTTGCCATCTCTCTGAATGGCAACTCCAGTCTTCCAGTCTCTCAGGCCCGCGCCTGTGGAGTCATTCTCATGCTCTCTCTGTCTCTCCACCCCATATCTAATTCGTAGCAAATTCTGCCAGTTATGTCTCAAAGTATGGGTATCACTTAGTCCCGTCTACAGCTATCACCCACCTCCAGCGACCATCATCTCTTGCCTCGATCATTGTAATACGGCCCTAATTCGTCTCTCTGCTTCCACCCTGCCAGCCTATGTAGTATGGGGTGATCCTTTAAAAATGTGTTAGTTCACATCACTCTTCTGCTCAAATGTTTTATTGGCTTCCAATTTATTCATAGCAAAGCCGAAGTCCTTCTTCACTGTATTACTGTGTCACAAGGACTTAGGTGACAGGGCCTCTCTGACCTCATCCCCTATTATTTTTCACCTCATTCCCTCACCTCCAGCCATGCTGGCCTCCTTACTAGTTCATCACACCAAGTGTGCTCTCACCCCAGCCTAGAACTTTCTTTTCTCAGAGATGTACATGCCTCACTTCCTCCCTTCGGATTCCTGCTCGAAGGACACTTTAATAGTGAGACCTTCCCTGACTAACTATTGTAAATTGATAACCCCCACCCCAAACCTGTGCCTATATTCCCTCTCCCCCTTGCCCTGATAGTTATTCTCTACATCTAGGGTGACCATGCAATTTATCAATGAAAGGGACATTTATGTAACTGAAAGGAGGCACCTTTAATGACTATGACAGGTGACAAATAAGTTGGGACTTTTCCAGACAAAGCAGGATATACGGTCTATACTACCATATCATCATCAATGTACCTCCAGGAATTCAGAAACTTTTTGTTCATAATATATCCACAATGCCAAGAAGGTAACTAGCCAAAGTAGGTGCTGAATAATTTGTTGATAGAATAGATGTTTTCCAAGGTCACTGCCATGACTTGTTGACTTGTTGCATGGCCTATAATCTATGTTAAAATCCACCCCTCCCTCTGTCCTCAGAAGTGTCTTCCTAACACACATCCCTATTTAACTTTCCATGTCTTCTCATTACATTCTGAACAAGCTCGAACTCTGCCACCGGGCATCCAAAGGCCTGAGGTAGCATAAGCCCATCCTGCCTTTTCCACCTCACTTGATACCATGCCCCCTGCATCTCTTCCCACTCCATCTGACTTGCCTGTATACCCAGAGCAACTGTAGCTCTAGTTTGTCCCTGCTCCTTGGACAGGGCTAGTTTTTCAGCCTCACTCCTATGCTAAACCTCCCCCTCCACCTGGTTCCCTGCCCCTCTTTCCATATCAGTCAAAGTCTGACCCTATTCCATCCTAATGTCCCTTAATACTTCCCAAACCCCCACGTAAGTCAAGTTCTCTCACTTCCAAATCTGAGAATGCTTACTGGCACTTACTCTTGGTTTATTACACTATGCTTTATTAAAGCTGTTTATATGTGATTATTAGAGATTCGCAAAGACAGAAGCCATGCCTAATTCCTCGGTGTGACCCAGCAGGGCCCAGTAGAGGGCTTAGCTCAAAGGAGGAGCTACAGTCGTATTGATCTGGCTGGAAGTGCGGTACGTGGATCGTGTATGAAGCAGTGGGAGAGGCAGGGTAGGAATTGCATAACGTTCACGTGTGAATGAAAAATACATGTGAAAGTGAACACGAGAATTTTAAGAATACAAGTGATGAGTGAGAAAGCCTTCAGAAATGTCACATTTAAGGCAGAAGTACTAAGTATGAGTAACTTTTAAGAACCATTTGCTATTCATAATCCTATGTAACATGTAAATATATACAATATGACATAGAATTGAATAAATAAATTGCATATGGCAGAAATATTTTCTCTTTTCCTGGCATACCTAGAACTGCTTTCTTGGCCTTGATTATTTGGTCTCCCTGTGGAGTTAGATTTCAGAGCAGGTCCCATCAGAATCCACATGCGAGAAATACATGTGCTATTGTACGCAGCTCTACGCCGATGACTTCAGGGGCAAACTAGACAATGCTACGTGAAATCATTCCTCTACACTATTATACAAATTTGCTTGATCCACAGCCCTGTTTGGGGGTTGGGGGAAGGGCTAGGTCTAAAACAAATTTAAAATGAAAATTAAAAGTTAAAATGCAGCCCCACACAAAAATCAATGAAATTTTTTTATATATTAATGGTTATTGAAACATCATTACATATAGATTTGGGATCAGTCACAAAAATCTTGCAAGTGAATGCATTTTATTTGCAACTTATGTGTAGATCAAACATGAGAAAAATTTCAAACTTTTGAAAACAGGCCACAGAAATCTCCATTACGCTAGGACACTAGGTGAAGTTTCCAAGGACAATAAACCACTTTAGCCTGACTTACACCAATACCTGAGCTATAAATTACTTCACAGGCAATTATATCACTGAGTTCGCCTGTCCTCTGGCAAGGTGACTGTTAATGTATTGTCCCACTGAGCAAGCAGAGGTCTAGAGTGGGAAATGTGTGTGTTAGACGAGGTTGTTAAAAGGTATGTTCAGGTGTGAGCAGCCTTCTCGGCATTATCATCACAAGCGCAGCTGGTGCTTCTCGGGTGTTTCTGTGCAGACCCCGTTGCCTTCCTTTTGTTCTCTGTGTAGCTTTCATTAGGGAGCCTATGGCAGCATTTCCCCGGTGCGTTCCTGTACAAAGGGCATTCATTCTACCGGTGCCCAGGCATTAGAGATAAAGGGCCCAAATTACAGTCAGAGCTGTGTTTGTGGATAAGTGAGGTAGGGAGAAGGTGATTTGACTGTGCTTCCTGGGTAATCCTACCATTAATTCATGAAGTATAAAAAGAAGTTTTAGCTAAGAGAGAAGTCTGTGTAGATCATGGTGTTTCTTTGCCTTAAGAGACAATGGGAAGCCTCATCAATGTTCTGCCTCCTTCTGCAAGTGGGAAAGCTTTTTAAAATGCTGGTTTCCCAGGCCAACAAAGTACTGATGCTATTTAGAAATATATCTATGTGGTAGGTGTTACGGGGCAGAACGATTCATAACACTTTCAGCTCTGGGTCATTCACCGTGGTCTTCTATCAGTCTTGAGAGTGAATAAGAGGTAAATTAATACAACGGCCAGTCTGGGGTGCAGGCTTACTCTGGTGCATGCACTGTTCTGAGCACCCTGTACTCATTAACTGACTTAACCCTAATTCAGCTATAATTATGTCCCATTTTTCAGAGGAGGAAGCTGAGATACCTCAAAATGATGTAAATGATCCAGAATTACAAAGAGAATGACAGAGCTGAGATTTAAAATGTCGGTAGTCTAACTCTAGTACCTACTTCCTTGGCAAATATACTCTGAAGATAAGATTTTTCCCTAGTGAACACATAAAGTTTCAATTAAAAACCAGTATGTCAATATATAATAATAGGCATTATTTCCTCCTTTAACAAACCATTTTAACCCTCCTCCTTCTCCGTAAGTCCTTTGAATTCTCACCTGACTCGATAGTGAGGCAGCTTGATAGCGTTAAAATGTATTTCACTTTTTTTTCAAAAGGCTGAAGAACACGAAAATTGTCAGCAGGCAGTCAGACTGTGAGGCAAGGCGAGAAAATGGTGAAGGAAGAAGAGGAGGATGTAAACGGTGCTAATATTGATTGAATGACTCCACAAATTTGAGTAGGATGTTCAGGGCTGTGTTAATTTCCTAAGATCGCTGTAAAAGAGCCTTCTCAGAGAACAGTTTTCAGAGCATCAGAGTGCAGCCAGTAAATGTGCTTGGCAGATGGAGTTCATTGCCAGCGGAAGAGCACCCAGAGCTGGCGATCTTCTTGGGCTATTGACTATTGCATTAATCTTATTTGTCTCTGACTATGTTCTTTTCTACTATTGGGACATGCTCCATCCCATGTCAGACTTCCCCAGCTGCTGATCTTAGAGCTAAATTTCAGCCATGGTTTAACACAATAACGAAGAGCACGCTCTTTGTAATAAATCTAACTTAGGTTTGAATCCTGACCCTACTACTTACTTGCACTGTGCTAACTTCCCTTAACTTTATCTCACATATGAAATTGGTATAATATCACTTGCTTTAGAGAATTGGTATAAGGATTGAATGAAACAGTGAATGTAAATTTCTATCATCATATGCTCGAAAATAGGACCATTACACATCATAGACTCAAAAATATTGTTATTTTTATAATTATTATTTGAAATCTTGTGTCTAGCCCTGACTGGTGTGGATCAGTGAACTGAGTGCCAGCCTCCCAACTGAAATGTCCCCGGTTTGATTCCTGGTCAGGGCATATTTGTGGGTTGCAGGCCAGATCCCCAGTTGGGGGCATGAAAAAGGCAACCAGTTGATGTTTCTCTACCTCTCTTTCTCCCTTCCTTCCCCGCTCTTTAAAAAATAAATAAATAAAATCTTAAAATAAGGAACATTTTTTAAAAATCTTTGTCTATTCTGCTTACCTGTTTCCGCAAATAATCTGCCCATTTTCATCCTTTTCACCTACTTTTACACTGTGTAGCTTACAACAAAAATGTATTGTCTCAAAGTTCTGTAAACTAGAAACCCAAAATCAAGGTATCAGCTGCACTGGTGCCTTCTGAAGGCTGTGATGAAGTCTCTGTTCCCACCCTTTCCCCTAGGCTCGGAGTCAGCTGTCTGCTCCTTATGCCTCTTCACATCCTTCTCCTCTGTGTGTGTCTCTCTCTGTGCTCACATTTTCCCTTGTGTCAGAACACCAGTCATAGTAGACTAGGCCCCCGGAAGGACCTCATTTTAAATGTATCACCTCTATAAAGACCTTATCTCCAAGTGAGGTCACATTCTGAGCTACTAGGGGCTAGACTGAAACATGTGAATTTGGAGAGGCACAATTCAACCCATAACAAGGTCACAGAGCTGTTGAGAGGTATGGTTGGGGTTCCAATTCAGGTTTTTCTGATGCCAGGAGGTGTTCTAGTCACTGCTATGCTGCTTTTGCCATTAAATGTTCATAAGTAACTTTGAACACCAGTTTCTGGGACCCTCAATAATCTACATGAGGCTCTAAAGTGGTAAAATATCCAAAGGATTTTCTTTTTGCAAGTAGACATCTTTAACTCTGTCTCTCTAGCATCCCTTCCCTCCCATGGGGAAGAACATCCACTGTGTTTCCACTGGGGAACTGACTGTCCACATATTACGTGTTCTGGTCAACTGCCAATCTCAGCACCTCTTCCCACACCCAGATGCAGGATGAACTCAAACTCTCAACTAGCACCTCTTTACCTTGGGTCTTCAGACCCAAGATTGCAAAGATGTGATCCTAGATTTTTCAGAGGTAATGTCCCCACCACATGAAGAAGCCTGAATTGAAATCCAAGACTAGGAGCACCACACATAAGCCAAGTGAAGAGGGTGACAGGTAGAAAATCAGACAGAATAGACCATCAGATAGAGACATTGAGGCCAGAAGCTCTTCCAGGTTCTGGTTTTATCTACCCTGAGACTAGCTCTACCCCAGCCTTTGCATGGATTGGTTATTGAAGTCAATAAATCATCCCAGTCTTTTGTTTCCTCAATGTACTTTAAAGAATATTGTACTCACTTGTACCACTACTGGGTGGAAGTGAATAAATCCTGAATTGAGACATGGAATTTATAATGTATGAGGTACTGTGATATGAAGAAACATTTCAGAAGTATAATTCATATAGCCCTAGATGAGGAAGTAGTTTAAGTATTTGAAAAGGCCATAGCTCCAAGTTTTCCATTTGTACCATAACCATTTTGACTCATAATTTCACACAGTAAACCCCTAGAGTGAACCATCAGATGGTTAATCCATGTTATGATGAAAAAGTAAAAATTAATAAAAGTCAATATGTGGCCTACTATCAAACTGCTGTTACTAGTGGTTACATTTTTCAGCTCATTGTCACAAATCATTTTTTAGACCAGAGATTCAAACTATTTTATCTAACATTTTAAATAAAATCATAGTGTATTCTCTGGAATTAAAAAAATTCAGAACATGTTGCCAAGACAATAAAACAACCGTTCATTACATAAATAACTTTATTACCCAGTCATATTTTTCTACATTAATCTTAGGCTTACTTCCCAGACTCATGCTTTAAAAATTAGTTTTATAATCTGTATCTTAGCAAATAAAATAACAATTTTCAGAGGAATAACATCTTCCCCGATAATGACAAAATAAACAACTTTTAAAAATTAAAAAGCTAAGACTCCTAGTAAGAAATTTTATATCTCCAATACAAAAACACTTTAAATTATGTAAAGGATCATATATCTTCTCCCAGGGGTATTCTTCCTGCCAATGTCACATAAAGAAAAAGTTAATAAATAATATGTTCATGCTGTGTGCAAAGTGTTGCAGGAACAGTTCACCCACTTTGAAGCAGCATATAGTCTAATGACTGAAAGAACACTAAGACAAGGCCCATTTGAACTTGATTTTTTAATATTTCTGGTACTATGTATACTGTTGGTGTTCCATAAATATTTATCTAGTGGTTATACTTATATAATGGATCATCTTGAACAGAAACATATTTCCAAAGTGCTGTAAAATAAATAACTCATACTACATATACACAGGTGAAGGGATGGATATAGGAAAACACTGTAGACATAGGCATGGATATTGACATGTACACACAGATTCGGATATCAGGATAGACATAGATGTTGGCCTATAGACGTAAATGCAGTTACAACTGTCAAGGTAAAAATTCGGGCACAGTCCTATGCAAGAGGAATTTCTAGTTTTCTATTTGTAGTAGACATCTGTTATTTCTATCTCTCTGTCATCCCCTTTCTCTCACTGGACACTAGACCTCTTTATCTTCCATTGGGTAACTGACTTTCTACCACTGCATGGTCAAAGTCAGCTGCATATCACATCACACCTCCTCCTACACCCAGTCATAGAGTGGCCTCATAAACTCTCAGCCAGCACCTCTTTCCCTTGGATCTAAGGGCTGTAAGTATGTAATCCCAGATTTCTCAAAGGTAATGTCTCCCCTCACAAACAGAAGCCTGAAGCTTGAGATTTTGAGCACAACACACAAAAGCCATGTGGAGAGACAGAGAGATGCACAGAGAGATAGACAGACAGAGTGTCTTGAGCTCCCTGGCATTCATCTGTTATAGCTCCCAGATTGTAGTAAAATGTAGTAAGGGCAAGGGAGAGGTGATGTTTGCAATTTCCAAAAGGGAATTTGAGTCTTATATGAGGAAAAAGATGTTTTTCCCAATGTTTGGATTCAAGAGTCTTCTGCAAAGCATGAGGGGAGCTATAAACATTGATATGAGAGACCACAAAATTTTTAACCCCAAAGTCTTTAAATAAAAAAATGTTTTTTTTTGTCTAGGTGATACAGCTCAATGTTCCAAAAACCCATCTTTCTCAATCAGAATTAAGTTAGAATAAGGAATAATATGTAACAACAGGACTTAGAACTATAAGGATGGGATGTTGGGGGAAGGCTAGATGGACAGAGATCCCTTTCCTCAGTATCCTCTCTACAAGATTTTTCATCCACACCTCTCACTCACTTAGGCTATTCTTTTAAAGAAAAAGAACATTAAGATACATGCACAATTACTTGTAAAATAAGATGAATGAGCATGTGGCTATTTACCATGCAAAAACAGAAAACAAGACTGGTTTCTAAAACAAAAGGTCTTTAGCATTTGATGTGGGCTGGATAGAAATAAAGGATAAGAAAAGAACCCAGGTGATTCACACAAACTCTCTGGAATAACCCATACATTCAAGTAATTCAGAAAAGAACTTCCTTCTGGGAAAGCCCCCCAGATGCTCTCTGAGCCTCTGAAAATGGCCTCTAATAGAGACCACGAACCTTCATTTTGAGATTCAAAGGAAAATTCAATAATATGTTTGTGGCTGTGAATTTCTATCAAATGAAGTAACATAAAAAATAGTTGTTCAGGGTTAAATTATTTTACCCAAGCTCCTTCTCACCTCAACTCTCTAATGCGAAGTAAATTGTCCAGGTGGGCAATCAGAATATAATGTAATTTTATTAATAATTGCTATAGTTTGCTATAGACTTAAAGAGTTAAGCACATTATAGGAATATATATATATATATATATATATATATAAAATGCTTAATTATAAGTTATAATTGTCAGCACTTAATGATCAGTATTTTAAAGAATAATGTGTGTGGTTGCTGCATGGTTATGAAAGGGAGTCATTTACTAGGTCCCTCTTCTGCTACATTTATTAATTTATTCTCAGTGTGGTAAAAATGAAATCTTTAAATGGACTTAGCAGACTTCCGGAGGCAACCTGCCCTTAACAAACTCCCAACTCTGTCTTCTAATTACACACAAAAATTACCATAAGCAATAGATTTATTTTGAGAGTGACACCAACAATATAAATAGTCCCAACTTATGATGGTTTGACTTAATGATTGTTCAGTTTTACAATGGTGGGAAAGCAATAATCATTTAGTAGAAACCATACTTCAAATTTTGAATTCTGATTTTGTCTTGGGCTAGTGATATGCAGTATGATATTCTCTGGTGATGAGGGGCCGCAACAGCAACCCCCAGCCATGTGAGCATGAGAACAAACAACCCATGCTCTGTGGTGCATTCATCGTGTAGATGATTTTGTCCAACTGTAGATGAACTAAATGTTCTGAGCACATTTAAGGTAGGCTGGGCTAAGCTATGATGTTCCGTAAGTTAGGTATATGGAATGCCTTTTTGACTTATGATATTTTCACCTTACAATGGATTTATCAAGGTGAAGCCCCATTATAAGTCAAGGAGCACTTCTACTAGCATATGTAAAATATTCATTTATACCAGAAACCATTAACATCATGCAATTCTTTTTCATGTGGTAAAGAATTGCACTATCAAAACTTGAGAAGTTGTCAGTAACCAAGAAAAATATTTAAGCTACGAGTTCAAGAATTTTTGTCTGCTTATGAGAAACACACTCATACAAATTCAGAAAATATGTTGTTACCCTTCTAACTATAGAAGCCATGTAAATATCACTGTTTAATATCATATGTATTTTATAGGCTGATATAACATAGTACAGTCTTAGTCCCAGTGCTATTTTTATACCTTTAGACATTTTTGCTTATTTACCTCACTGTATTCTTTCTTAATTTTTTTTATTTTAATGATTGTATTTATTTATTTTTAGAGAGGGGAATGGATAGAGAAAGAGAGGAAGAAAAACATCAATGTGTGGTTGCCTCTCACACACCCCCTACTGGGGACTTGGCTCTCAACTCAGGCATGTGCCCTGAAGGGGAATCAAACCAGCAACCTTTTGGTTTGCAGTCTGGAACCCAATCCACTGAACCACACTACCCAGGACTTATTTACCTCACTATATTCTTTAAAATAACAATATATAGAAAGAAAAAGCAGATCAAAACTAATTCATTAGATTTAAAGAGGCAATACAACATATTCCCATCAAAGCGAGAATTAAAGTCCCTTAAGTAATTGTCATAAAATTGTTCAACCATGTTAATAATCTTTCTTTCTAAACAAATTCAAATCCTCTTCTAAAACAAATACCATCAGAATCATTTTCAAATCTCCACTAAATTTTAATAATGTGCTTAAGTGTGTAAGAACACTTGAATGTTCATAGGTAATTAATAGGTTATGAGGAAAGTTTAATCTTTCTTTGAGGTCAAATAGATATATTGGAGCTCAAAATGTGAATATCAAATGCTGGTGGCTAGAAATCTGCGAGTAATTTCTCCCCTGAAACACCTCACTATTCCTGCCGGAGATGTCAAAGGTGACACTACCATTCACGGGCAGCTAAGGCTTCTGGTCTGCCAGTATATGGCAAACCCTAGGCGAGCACATTACAACACCTCTCACTGCTGAAACTGCACACTGGGTCCCCAAACCTCACATAAATCTCAGGGTAGGAGTTCCAGCCACTTATGAATCATCCCCCAAATTCCCATAAAGGCAAGTCATTTCACAAAACAGCAACTCTGAAACCCACCTATGAAAGTGTCATTAAATCTAGTCTTGCTTTTATGATTAGGTTTAACTAATGACAGAAACTATGGCATAACAGGGCTTAAACAAGGCAATAGTCTATTGCTACCTTAGACAAACAAAGCTCTATGGTGGGCAGTTCAAGGCTGGTGTGGGTAGATTCCCCTGCTACCTTACAACTCTACTGTTTATTTTCAGCACATAACTTTACCTCCCTGCCCAAAAGGGCTCCTTAGAATTCAGCCCTCCTGTATTCTAACCAGAAAAAAAAGTGAGAGTTTAAAATGAAATTTCACCCTGGCTAGCGTGGTTCAGTGGACTGAGCACTGGAGTGCGAAGCAAAGGGTCACCAGTTCGATTCCCAGTCAGGTCACATTCCTGCATTGCAGATCAGGTCCCCAATAGGGGGCGTGTGAGAGACAACCACACACTGATGTTTCCCTCTTTCTCCCTCCCTTCCCCTCTCTAAAAATAAGTAAAGTCTTTTTAAAATTTTAAATAATTAAAATAAATACAAATAAAATGAGGTTTGACTTTTACCTACAATAATATTTTGTGGAAGGTATTATATATTATACTTCTGCTTACATCTTATTGGCCAAAATATCATTTGGCCATACCTACCACAGGACACCTGGAAATGTAGCCTTTATTGAACATAGCCAACAAACACTCAGGGGATTCTATTGCTAAATAAAAAGAAATGAATAACTATTGAGAGATTAGCAGTCTCTGTGTCTTCTTGCTCTTCCAAACTCTTTAGAATTTAAAAGCTAATGGGTGCTATTAACCAAGCAGATGTCAGTAGGCAACTTAGAAAATTTAAGGATGGAGAAAATTTTTAAATACAATTTTAGGTTTCTCACTTGGGCATCACGCTACACTGTAAAATCATCTCTAAATAAATGAAATCTATATATACCTGTTATGGCAGGTACTTTACAAAACAAAAAAGTATTTATGAGTGAAACTGCACTCAGTTTATTTGTGTAGGAAAGATTTCTAAAAATTATATGCCTAAAAACGTATCAACTATATCCCATTAGAAAAGACCTAACCACAGCTAACCTTATAACTGCGCACAAGAAATTTCTACAAATTCTTCATTCAATTATTATTAATGTTAGAAATTACATTTCTGTGAAAATAAGTAGATTTTGCATTTTATCTGTTTGGAAATCAACCGAAGATATGAGGCAGATGGTGACATTGTGTTTAAACAGTGACTAAAAACTACAATTCTTCTAGCAGCCATACAGTTTGTCTTTCATTAAAAAAAAAAGTCTCTTCAGAAGTAAATTACTTGAGCAGAAATCTTTGTGGCATATGATGTATGGGAGATGGAACACAATGCTGATGGTTTATAAGAAAGTTAATTTTGCCAGCCCAGTTATGTTCTCAAATTCAGAGTTTAAAAGATGGAAATCAAAATATACATATCCCAAAATAAATAAATAGCAAGATCTTAATGTGGCTGAAATGTTCATACCATCTAAAGTTAACTTCTTTCAAGATAAATTTCCACTGAATATACCTGTACTTATTTTACTTCTGGTAGGTGTCCCACTAAGATAGGGCCTCTCCTATCATCCCTACTATATCTCTAATCTTTGTTCCAATGAACAAATGTTCTCAGAAATAAAAATAAAAGAATTCCTGGAGAGATTAATCAGGAAATTTTGATCAAGAAGAGATCATCGTGTGTGGAAAAAACAAGTCCACACAGCACCAGGACCATCCAAGCTCAAGCCAGATTGGGGTCAGAGCAGGTCAAGCTCCTGAAAAAAAAACAAAACAAAACTCAAAATAGGAGCTAACAAGCAAGCATCAGGAGCCACGGCAACCACTCCCTGAGCCCTAAATGAAAGAAGAAAATGTGTAGTGACTCTGCTGTCGGTATCAGTTCTTCAAGCACCAGGACAACTGTGCTGAGGAGACCTTAATAACTGACTTCCCAGCGAAGACAATGCATCTTGTTTATACACTCCTGTTGATCAGTGCACCCTTCTGGGTGACTGCTGCTAGAGTTGCTCACTCCCTCATTTATCCCTCCAACAAATATCTACAGTTTGGATATTTACAATTCTAATCTCAGAGAAACAATGTGAATGAAATACACCATTTTTGCTTCTATGGAAACCACAGTGTGTGTGTGTGTGTGTGTGTGTGTGTGTGTGTGTGTGTGTGTGTGTAACATAGTATCTTAGAAAGGAAATGACACAATAATTGACACAAGTATTACAATGCTACTATATAAATGGAAAGCATGAAAACTATATACTTTTCCAAGAAGCAGCTATTCCAGAGTTGATGGTGATCCTGGGTATCACAGGGGCATAGGAAAGACTTTTTAAAGCAAGTGACATATAAACTGAGACCAGAAAGGTAAATAGAAATACTACAGAAAAAGAGATTGTGTTTTCTCTACTTGAATACAGAGGAGTTTGAAATAAATGTGTAGTCTGACGTTCCAACTGGTCAAAAGGATTATTTTCCCCATCTACTAATAATTAAATATTGCATTGTATTATTTTCATTCATCCCACAAAGAGTTCCCTGAACCCTCATTTGTACTCAGCACTGTCCGGGCAGCGGGTGGGCAGGAGAAGGAGAGGAGGGATCCAAGAGGCAGCAGATTGTGTCTCTCAGACATTTTTGTTGATTCCATAAGTCTTAAAATAAAAACATTAAACATGTATATAAGGATGAGAGCATTCAATTACTATTCATTGGTCACTGCCTCACACTGGCACCATGTCCCCCAAGAGGCAGCCGACTGACTATACTGGTTATGAACATGGACTTGGGAGCCACATTGCCTCGGTTCAAACCTCCACTCTGTCATCTATCAGTTACATGAGCAGGACCAAGATAATTAACCTCTCTGGAATTCTGTTTTCCCTTCTGCAAATGAGGGTAATAATAATTGTTTCTACCTCAAGCAGTGGTTTGAGGATTAAATGAGTTAGTACATGCTCCATCATAAGCAGTCAGTAAGGGTTGCATATGATTATAGCGAAAATTCCACTATAATCGTCCTGGAGTTCAATTCACTCTATGCTACTCTGAATAAATAGCATTCTGTCAGTCTTGGCACTTTTAACCAACCTTAGACAAGTCACTTAAACATCATTAGCCTGAGTTTCCTCCTCTGTAAAGTGGGGGCAATAATACCAGCCTCATAAGAGTGTCTTGAGGGTTAAATAAAATTGCAGACTGAACGGCCTGGAAGCTGCAAATTGCTATGCAATTGTTGCTTGTTGTTATTATCTTGCTCTTTTTAACCCTCGTCCCCAAATTGGTAAGTGCTCCTCTCTATAGGAGGAAGACAAAAATGAACACGCACACATGACTTTGACATAATGCTTCCCGCTCTCCACATAATATAAAGTGGATGAAAACAAATGCCTCCAAATTGAGAATGGAAAGAACTTGACATCAATTTGTAAATGCAAAAGCTGATATAACTTCAGTGATGAAGAATACCGGAAGCAATACCCTTTTAGTTTCTGCTGTTGATAAATGCTGCATTCTGTCTTGTGTGAACTGACCTTTCTTCAAGCAGCATTTGAACAACTGAGAAATCAAAGCACCAGAAGCCCCTCACCTGCAAGCTTCATGTGAGTCCCACCTCGCAACTTATCTGAGTGCCTTTCATTGATATTGGTACAAGGCAGCCACACTTGCCTTTCCTTTGGTAACTTATTCCAAAAAGAGATGCTTGGAGGAGAGGAGAGGGTTGGCCTGATGGGGCCAGGAATGGACTTTGATTTATATTTAGCTGCCCGCATACTTGTTGAACACTATGTGTCTGGTAGCATATTAGTCTCTATGGAGTTTTTAAGAATGAAGTTAATAGAATACCAGGCCCAAAGGGAATCACTAATTCTAGGGGGAGTGATGAACAAAAACACAAATTATGCAAGTCAGAATGTGGAATTGGTGCTGAAACAAGTGTAAATAAGAAGGATGGAAGCTCAGAGAGAGTAATTTAATCTGTCTGGACCAGTGAGAATGGGCTTCCCAGAAGAGACGACATTTCAGGGGGGACATGAAGAATGAGTAGATTTCTCAGGTGGAGAAAGGCATAGGGGAAGAATGCCAGGTTGAGGAACAAGAAGTGATGCCACACACACGTGGGAGAGTACCTTTCATCACTAAAACAGGGAGTAGAACAATGGCACAGGGACATGGGGTCTGTGATGAGAGCAAAGAGGAAGAAGAAAATGAAGACCAGAAAATGTCAGGCCCCAAACAGAGCGCCATGGAGAGAGCCAGAAGAAGATATCAGTACATGAGTTTCTGACCCTTCGAGAGGAGGAATACACACCCATGAGTCTGCATTTTAAAAGCTGTGTTCCTCTACTCTGGGCAAGAAGCTCCAGGCATTCGTTCCTTTCTAGAAAGGAGTCACCAGCAACGAACAGGGCACTAAGCTTACCAACTGACACACACAGTCAGGGTGTGCCCAAACACTGCAACACAGACACCGCTGGACTTGGGAGCTGGGCGGTCCCCAAAATCCCCCTGCTTGTTCACAGGGACCGTGCTGCTGCATGGACCAACACTGGCATGAAGACACCTGATCATCTGATTACATGCTAACTAATACGGCTTGACCTCTCTGGTATATACATATGTATATGTGTACATGTGTATATCCATATTCACACTTACTAGGAAACCTGTGGTTGCATTGGGGTATTTTACTTCTTTCATTTCAGATGAAGTATTTGTACAACATGGAAGCAGTTAATTTCAAATGCCTCAGTCCCCAAGGAGGAAGACCAGCTTCCTCCAGTCGGTCCCAAGGGAGGAGCGGGCTCCACTCTTGCATTTTACAGTTGATATTGCACTTTCCCTGCCTGTTCCCATTCCCAAGAAGTTCTAGAATTTGCCTGTGATTTCCTGCCATTTATCCCCCAGATTCCTTCCCAGAGGAACACATGGAGAGAGGGGCAGGACAGCAGGCAAGAAACAGATTGCTGAACTGGCTCATTCCACAGCTGTCCTATTTATTTTTTTAAGTAGTTTAGACAAGGGGTGGGGGGAAGTCGCAGCTACAAACTAAACCACCACACAGCTTTTTATAATCTTCTGTCACACTCTCTTCAAAAGCAGGAAAAATTAAGGTCCCAGTGATTCAGTTGAGCCCATTAGATCGGCAGATGTTCCATGCTCAATGGTGTTTTGAGGATTCTGCTTTGAATGTAGAGCCTCAGAGTGAGGGCAGCCTCTCCCAATAATCGATGTTCTTTTCAAGTCTATCCTATTCATTTTTGGAATTTGGAGAGGAGGAATTACTTTAATGCCTGTTTTACAGACTAGAAAACTGTGGTCCTAGAAAAAGTAGCCAGTCGGTGGAAGAACAAGGATTGACAACCGGTCTTGCTCACACTCTTCCTAGTCTGTTTATGAAACTGGCCCAGACCCAGAAAACTGAGGGCATCTCCCTGGTTGTAATCCACAATCAATATCTATTGAGTAGCTACTGTTAGAGATTCAGAAAGACACAGAGCAGTATTTTAAAAAGCCACGGCCTCTCAGAAATTTTTATTCTAGATTCAGAAAAAAAATAAATTTATGAAAAGGCAAAGAGCTAAATAACAACGTGTGCCCAAAAAATTCTTCTAGGGCCTTCTTTCAGGTTTTCCTAATCGCTCAACATGGGATGTTTCAAGTCTCCACAGTAATCCCTGTGCGACCAGCATGCCTCAACTCTCACTCAGGGAGACAGCCCCATAAATGAGGCCGACCATGCTCCCCACACGCTTTAAAACACCTGCTTTTCCCCACTTCCCGCAGTGTGGAGGCCAACCGCTGATCTTTCTGATAGGGCTCTTCACTCGGATTCCAGCTTACGTCCATAACCTCATTTCTGTATTTCCTTCTCACGGCTGCTGTAACTAATCACCACAATTTAGTAGCTTAGAACAACACAAATTTATGACCTCGCCATTCACTCCAGAGGCCTGGAGTCTGGAATGGATTTCACTGGGCTGAAATCAAGGTGTCAGCAGGACTGCGTTCCTTCCTGGAGGCTCTAGGTGAGAATCTATTTTCTTGCTTTTTCCAGCGACAGGCAGGCCACGTTAAGGAGTTTGCACTTTGTTCTGGTACAATGGGGCATCACCGTAGTGGTTTCAGTGGGAGACAAATGTAATCCATTCTGCACTTTTAAAAACTCACTCTGGATGCTGTGCGACCAAAGAATTGGAGGGATCCAGAGAGGGAGCAGGAAAACTGGGCAAGAAATGTTTGGAGAAGAAGATGGAGACACGGTTGAAGAGAGAGGAAAATATATGAGTGATCTTTCAAGGTAAGGTTACTAGACAGAGGTTTCTGGGCCATGTTAGGTACTCATTTAACATGGTATTGATACAATTGAATGAAAACCTGTCTGGCCAATGTGTAGTTCTCACCAGCAACAATCAGTTGTTCAGAAGTAGCCATGGCAGACACGGATGGTTGGATTGATCCCAGTTTGGGGGTTTGCCAAGAAATATTGTGGATGGGAAATATGGTGAATGAACCCAGGGGCAAGGCAACTGAGGGTTTTGCCGAGCTAGTGATTATAATGATTTACCACTGAATCCTCACTGATAAGAAGGCAAGTAGAACAGGAGGAAATGGGAGGAACGTGGATGGTAGAAGTCTATGGAATTATGCTTCCAGAATATATTTCAGCAAGTGAATTAGGAGGAGGTTGATGGGGGAAGTGGACCATTTTGTTTTGTTATTTTAAAGGTAGTACAATTCCGAATTATGGCAACATCTGTAATGTGGGAGAAGATGGCTCAGATGGAAAGCAAGGGAAGAGTTGGTTACTAAAGATAAATGGTCAAGGAACTAAGAGGGGACCCCCGCAGCTGTCCATGTGGCCTGAACTCAGGATAACCGGGAGCTGGTTACCAAGAGATTACTGGCAGACCACTCAAAGAAAAGAGACAGGTGGTTTTGCCAGATATGTAAGGTTCAAAGGAGTTGAATTTTTCTATAAGGTAAAGCAGAAATAATGACCAGAAATGCCAGTAAGGATTGAGGAGGGCACTGACCCCGAACCTCAGCCCTGAGTTATTGTGATTTGAGAAAATAAACAATGAGCCTGTCTTGAGAAAACCAACTCCTGATGGACCAGGCGGGCATCAACTAAGGACTCAGGAGGTGGAAACAGCATTCAGAGAAGAGTCTGAGGATATGGGGAAGATTGCTGAGTGTGGACAGGAACTCCTGTCACGTGGTAGATGGTGAGACGGGGGGTACAGAAGGAAGAGAGGATTGGACCAGGTCGGAGGGTGAAGATGAGGTTTATCTGTTTATACGCCTCTTACCAGGAGGTAGTGAGTGCTTACCGACCAAGGATTTTGTCTACGTTTCTATGATTTCAGAATAGTTCTTAAAATATTGGGTGCTCAGTAAATGTTTGCTGAGAGAGTAAGAATGACTACTAAGTGTCAAATAGAGAGTATAGTTCAGGTGATATTCAGAGGAAATACTCCTATGGCATAGAAAATCTGTGGAGGTAATACCATATACTGCATGATTTTGAGCAAGAATGCAACCATGAAACAATATAAGAAAAAAACTGAGGAGGGAGTATCGGGAATCAAAGACAACACAAGTATTCTATGGTCATCTAGGTCTGATTTGAGAAGTGAAGTTATTCATACTTATGCTGAAATTTCCATGTACTTGACAAGAAATAAAGAAGCCAGCAAGTGTCAATTCTAAATTCTCTCCTCCCGAGACACTGGGCTAGAAAGGACTAAGGGTTTATTTTCTTTTCCATCTGGGAAAGGCTGGGTGCAATTCCTTCTGGTTTATTTCAGCATCATTTCTCAGCTGATTGGAAGGATTATGTGGAAGTGGGTTTTTCTCCACCCACCAACGAAGTACAACGCAGCCTTAGGCTGGAGGCTTCTCCACCCCGTAAGACCTAACATGCCATTTTGCTCAAGAGGATTGCTTCACGGTGACTCGCTGGCCTCAGGGACAGCCACACAAAAGATAAAAAAAGAAAATGTCACTTGTTAGGTTAGTACCAAGAAATTAGTGCCAACAGATAATTTGGCAAAGTGTTAAATGTCATGGAGATTACAAAAGGGGTTGGCACCAACACTGAGACCTGCAGCCACATCCCCGAGCCCATGGAACTGAGCCGTGTCTGTCAGCATCTACAAAGGCCGGCAGGCTGCCTCTCCTCTCCAGGAGTTTGCATTCCCTGGGGGAGAGAACCGACGATAACAGCAAGCTCTGATACAATGAAATAAAAGAAGTGGGCTCTCTGCCACAAGGGGGGAAAGTGAAACTCACAGTGGAAAGACCTGGGTGCTACTCTTACTACTGTATTAGCTCTTTGAACTTGGTCTTAGCCGATGTAGACTTGACTGTTTCATCTTCAGAATGACGTGGTTGCATGGAGCAATTTATAAGTTCTCGTATAGTTCTAAACTTTTTTGAATGTATATTAACTAGGAAAGCAATGTTCTTGTTTATTAGGATTATTTAAGGCTGTAGAGGTTACCAGAGCCATGTGGGGTTAGTGGAGGTCTATGGGGAGCGTTTTTTGAAGAATAGGGGCTGGTTAGAGGAAGCATCGGAGAGTTTCCTAGGGCAGGTCAGACATGAGCAAAGACTTCAGCCAAGAAAACTCAGTCACAGAAAAAAAAGTAGATCGACTGATGTCTGCACAGCCTGTAAAATTGTGGGAACAGATGAGTAAGGGGAAAACAATGGCTCGCCTAGTCACTAATTCGGCAGATGTAATTTAGAGTTCAAGTTGATTTTGGAAGTCATTGGGAGTCAGTGTTCATTTTTGAGAAAGGAAGTGGCATTATGTAAAAAGCCACTGAGGATAAGAAGAGTGAGGGCCCCCTGGAGAAGCCCTGGGGCAGGACACAGAACCTTCCCTGCGTCTACAGACATGTCGGCCTCTCGCCTCCTGCAGCCAGGAGGCCTTCCCGGGGGAGCAAAGAGAGCAGAGCAGTCGGTGACTTTGCACAAAGTCACAGGCTGGAATTCCAGTTTCCTGCCACCTGGATGCAGCTTTTTTCCAGCAATCCCTGCCCCCTGCCTCTTCCCTCGCTGAAGCCTTTCCCCTTTGTCTTCACGTCTCCGAGAATAGAATGTCTAAATTTCATGGGTGCTGCATCCGAAGCGATCCAAATAAAGGGTTGGGAAACGGGTGCATATCACAGCTGAAAAGTGTTGTGTATCACCAGAAATAATAGGAGAGAGGCAAGCAAGGTCCTATCTTCCCTCTCTCCACCCCCAGCCCAACAGAAAACTAACAGGGATTTGGTGGAGGGGAGAGGGAGGGAGGGTGCAGCCTGCGTCGTCTTGCTGTGCTCAATTTGTATTCTAGCCACACACTGTCCCATCAGGGGGAAACGCTCCCCGCACACACACGTGCTCAGGATATCAGTGTGATGGATCTGAGCGAGGGCCCCTCCAAACACAGTGGCCATCTGCTAGGCAAAACATAGGGGTCTGACAAGCAGCAGCCATTCAGACCCGTTGTTGGGCCACATTATTACATATTTGACAAGGGTAATGAGGGGCTGTCATTAACCTTACATGACAGTTGCTACAATGACACACTAAAGCAAGGACAAAGAGCCGAACTTAGTAAAAAGGCACCTACTTCTCATTTAACCCTGGAATTATGTGACGCCATTATTCCTGACGGAGGCTGGCAGGCCTGGGGTTAATTTCCATTTCTGTGTCTGCTTGTTCTCTTTTTAAAATGTCCCCCTCGTATGGCACTGCATTATTTATCACAACACACTGAGTTAGACGCAAGAACAGAAAGGGTCTCCCGGAGAAATGAACAAACAGACAGATTTTATGAGCTCCAGAGATGCCTTGAAATGAGGCTTCTGAACTCCATGATATTTAAGGCAACTGTTACCTACCTATCACACTTCTTGGAATTTTCTGCTGGACTCTTATCAGATGTGAAGGAATAAGATTGTATGGGAATATAAATATACAGTTACACTAGCTTTTTCAAGCCATAGACAAACCAAGGGACAAAAAAGTTAAAGTAATAGTTTTGACAATTAAATGTAGTTTTGGAATCTAATTTCATGAGATTGTTGGGAATACCCTAAAGAGCACCCCATGCTTTATTCTGTTCTACAGCAGAGGCGACCGAAATCATGAGCTAGTCAGGTAGTCCCACCACCCACCATCCCCCAGAGCTCAAGAGGCTACAGCCACACAGCACCCCGGCCTAGCTCTGCCCCCCGCCCCAACATGCGGTCCTACTTTTCAGAGCCATGCTTTCTCCCAGCTTCCTCTTTAGTTATTCAGGTTTCATTAGCAACAGAAAAGTTTTGGTTTTTCCATTTAACTCTTTAAACTAGTGCTCCTCTGAAACACACACCTGCACGAGTGCAGTTTGCACTGCTACTATTCGGGATGATTCTGCTTCATGATCAGGAATGCTGGTTTTGTGTCAGCTGGCCACACAAAGCGTTTCTCTTTGGTACTTTCTGTCTGCCTGACATCACGAAGCCACTACAGTGATGACAGCCAATCAGGATGATTTGTTTCAAGTGAAGAAACTAATGGAGGTGGCCCCAGCCACAAGGAAGAGAACACAGGAGAAAATAGAGAGACCTATTTCAGTTAAAAGATCTAATCGTCCACATCTATTTATATCTGGGTGCCACCTGCATAAATGACACCATCCTCTGACAGTCTCAGAGTCTGGGACTATCAGGAGAATCCAAATACTTAACTATTTTGATCTAAAATTCAATCTCTCTCTTCTGTCATGCGTGCAAAGTAGAAAGATTGATGCTTGAGTGTTTATGCAAGGCACCTGACTGCTATCTGGCTTAAACCTGAGGAGTTCCCATCGGGCGGGCCTGTGGACGTGGCCTGAGGGGCCTGGGGCCTCGCTCTGTCACTCAGATGCATGGGATGCCAGAAAAGCACTGCATTTCTTTTGGCCTAATTTCCGCAGCTGTAGAATGAGGAGGTTAGATCTGATACTGTCAAAAGTCACTAGCTCTGTTTTGGCCCCACACTTCCAAGTTCACAGCAAAGTAATACATTTTGCTGATTGTCCAGAAAGTGCCATCAGCTCTTTTTTAATGTAATCAGCTCCAGACAAAAATAAGTTTAAGTTATTTGAGACAAAGGAACAAAAAAAAAAAAGAAAAGAAAAGAATAAAAGACGTCCCACACCCCTAAGATTTATGCACATGTAAGGTCATAAAAGCTCCAGAAACAGCCCAAATCAGTCACAGGCATGGACAAGGAGATCACGAAGTGAACCTTTGGGCTGAGATAGGACTAGAGCAGCAGCAATGAGAAGGAACTGGTGTCGTGCTAATGTAGAAGGTATTCTTGCGTACAACTATCTCATATTCTTCATTATCTGGGGCTCAATAAATGAATGAATGAATGTATGGAGTTTTTAGTAGGAAAAATATAAAGACCATATAAAATACAAATCATCTATTTTTTTCTAGATGCCAAATTTATGATAGCAGAGCATCATCTCCTCCTCAAAAATTGCCAGTTAAAAGTAAGTAAATGTTATTAATAGATGAGTGGATAAAAAAGTTTGGTACATATATAAAATGGAATGTAACTCAGCCATAAAAAAGAATGAAATCTTACCATTTGCAACAACGGGGATGGACATAGAGGGTATTACGCGAAGTGAAATAAGTCAGTCAGAGAAAGACAAATATCATGTGATTCATTTATATGTGGGACCTAAAGAACAGTATAAACAAATAAACAAATATAACAGACTCCTAGACACAGAGAGCAGACTGGTGGTTGCCAGAGGAGAGGGAGGTTGAAAGATTGGGTAAAGAAGCCGAAAGGTTTAAGAAGTCCAAATTGGTAGTCATGAAATAGCCACAGAGATATCAAATACAGCACAGGGAATGTATCAGTAATGTTGGGAGACTCTCTGGTGCCAGGTGGGTGCTGGGGAGGTCAGGGGGTGGGGATCAGTTTGCGAAGTGTATGATTGGCCACTGGGTTGTACAGCTGAGACCAATACAAAGGAATATTGAAGGTGGACTGTTACTGAAAAAATAAAATAAAATAAAATAAAATAAAATAAAATAAAATAAAATAAAATAAAATAAAATAAAATAAAATAAAATAAAATAAAATAAAATAAAATAAAATAAAATAAAATAAAATAAAATAAAATAAAATAAAATAAAATATATTTTTAAGTAGAAAGATTTTTTTTTAAAGGTAAGAGAAAGAAAAAAATCCAGAATTGGCCAAACTAGATTTAACCTTGAAAGTCTGCTCCAATCTAAATATCCCCTGAAGCTAGATGGGTTGTATGTCGAGGTAAGAACTTTGGTTACCGAGTTAATTGTCATGGCTCCTGATTTATTACAGTTTCCTTACTGGAATTCTGACACAACTGCAGTTTTAAAATCAAAAAGAGAAATAATTTGAGAGCACTGTGAATTGAAAATCAGAATACTTTGAAGATGTACTGGTTACAGATAAAAGTGTTAATTTTTCTTATGAAGAAAACTTGTTTTCACTCCTATTCGTAATTTCACAGAGTCCAGAGAAAGGCCTGGCAACTGTAGACTGGACAAGGATAAAATCCCATGCAGGAAAGCAAACCAGCTGAGCATAACGTTTTATCCTCTCTACGGGTATTTAAGTGTCCACAGCTTAGTGTTTTCCCGAACTTAACTGCCAATTAGAAAGTTTTACCTCACAGCCCATAAAACAGAGTCCTAACAATTTTCCAAATAGCTTACTTATAAAGAACAATTAAAGTACCCTAGGACCACATCGTAACAAAGTTTAGCTAGCATGCTGAAATATGTATACATGTAAACTATACAATTAGACTCACATATTCCAATCATGTATGTGTTCCCTACATTGTATAAGCAATTCATAATTCAATACCTTTTCACTATATTCCATATGTTAAATAGGACCAATGTTATTCTCCTACATTGCTAGTGTCAAATGAAAGCAAACTGGGACTTAGGTAAGGAGAGACCATTCGAAAGTCTGCTGCAGTCAGCATGGAGAGCGGGTGGGGACGATCACAACAGGGGGAACGAACAGTCCGACCTTGGGATCCACAGCTTTCTCAAAGGGCTCGCAGAACAGAATGGGTGTGTCTTTTATAAGGAGGAGTGAACAAGGCAAGAAACAACTGAGTGTGAGGAAGCCGAAAAAGCAGGTGGTGTGATTGGAAAGCTGAGCAGGAAATGTGTTGTGGTAAGCCCATTTTCAGCCAGGAACAGTCATTAGAGAGTGTTCCACACTCTAATGCTTGTTTAAGTTCAAGGGTGGGTCAAGGTTCAGGGTCTGTGGAAAGGGGAGAAGTCTGGCTATTTTAGTCAGGTTGACAGGTATTTTGTTGGGATTAACCAGTAGAGACAAAGACTTAAGGTAATCATTTATGAGGTGAAGAATGGGAATTTGGAAGAGCCCTGCCTGCCCTTGTGACAGGTAAACTAGGAGGTCATCCCTCAGCTCACCTGAGTCATGTGGGGATGGGGGTTCTTTTCAATAACCCCAGAAACACAGAAGGATGGGGCATTTCTTTCTCTTTTCTTTTTAAAAAATGTTTTCATGGTGGTAAAATATATCTAACATAAAATTTACCATCTTGAACTTCCAACTATAAGATGAGTAAGAACTAGGGATATAATTTAAACATGATCACGATAGTTAATAATGTTGTATGATGTACAGGAAAGTTGTTCAGACAGTAGATCCTGAGAGTTTTCATCATAAGGACATTCTTTTTCTTTTTCTATTTATATCAAATAATGGATGTTAACTGAACCTATTGTGGTAACCATTTCACAATATGTATGTGTAAATCAAGCCATCACGCTGTGTTTTAGCTTAACATTATACAATGATGTGTGTCAATTGTTTCTCGGAAAAACATTTTTCATTGTGGTAAAAAAATACATAATATAAAATCTACCATCTTAACCATTTTATGGGTACAGTTCACATTATTGTACAACCAATCCTCAGAGCTCTTTCCATCTGGCACAACTGAAACTTTATGTCCATTAAACCACTCCCAGTACTCCTCTGCCCCAGCCCCTGGCAGCCGCCTCCCACTTTCTGCTTTGATGAATTTGATCACTCTAGGTATCTATGTAATTGACATTATACAGGCTTTTTAAAAAATAACTAGCTTATTTCACTTAACACAATGTCCTCAAGTTTCATGCATGTCGTGGCATGTGTCCTCATTTCCTTACTATTTAAGCCTGAATAATGTTTTGTGGAATGTATATACCACATTCCGTTTATACTTTCACCCATGATGGACAGCTGGGTTGCCTTTGCCTTTTGACTACTATGAGTTATACTGCTATGAACGTGGGCATACAAATGTCTCTTTGAGACGCTGCTTTAAATTTATTGTGCATATATACCGAGAAGCGAAATTGCTGGATCACATTGTAATTTCATTTTTTATTTTTTGAGGAACTGCTGTACTATTTTCCACGGGACCTGTACCATTTTACATTCCTACCAATAGTGCACAGGGTTCTGTTAAAGAAAATCAGAGCCTGATACTAGTTAAAGTAGTAAAAACAGATTTTATTTAGAAACGATTGCAATAGGAGAAAAGAGACCTCAGTATAAAACTGGGCTGAATTCCAAATACAGCATGGACAAGTGGGTTCTCATAGCCAAGAGGCAGGGTGGACAGGAGTGAGTGGAAACGACGCAGGAAAGGGAGATTCTGGCCACAATGAGTTGACAGGATTCTGACTGAAAGCAGGTCAGTGGGGTCAGAGGTCATCTGGCAGAACACACAGAGGGATGAATTTAGTCAGATACAGAGCATGATCTGATAGCCAGGGTAGAGGATTCTAGCTACCCTGATGTAACAGGATTCTTATTAAAACTAGGCGATGCAAAGACAAACCTGGAAGCTGGAACGTCAGGGGCCTAGTGAGCAGAGGATTCAGAGGAGCCTGATGAAAGCATAATCCAGGAGGCAGTTTCCATCTGTGACGGTTTCTTCACATCCCCACCAGCACTTGCGGATTTTCTGGGTTTTGATGATAGCCCTCAGAATCAGTGTAAGGTGGTATCTCATGTGGTTTTGATTAGTGGCATTAAGCATCCTTTCATGTGTTTATTGGCATTTGCATATCTTCTCTGGAGAAGTCTCTACTCAAGTCCTTAGTTCATTCTCTAATCATGTTATTTGGTTGTTTGTTGTTGAGTTGTAGTTCTTTACATTTTTCTGGATGTTAACCCCACATCAGATATATGGTTTACAAATGTCTTCCCATTGCATGGGTTACCTTTTCACTCTCTTGATTGTGTCCTTTGATACAAAGAAAATTTTTAACATTGCTGGCCAAATTCATCTATTTTTACTTTTGTTACCTGTGCTTTTAAGGGATAGCACATAAGGGATAGGGGGGAGTTCTTAACTATCAGTGCTTTCCAGGAGCAAAAGGCTGCGGTAAAGTTAACAATGCCAAGTATAATGCTCATTCTCTTTTTTTAAATTTTTATTTGAGTTGTTGTTCAAGTAGTTTTCTGTCTTTTACTCCCATCCCATTCCACCCCATCAGTGCTCCCCACATCCCTCCCATTTCCATCCCCCTTAGTTTTTGTCCATGTGTCCTTTGTACTTGTTCCTGGGACCCCTTCCCCTTTTCCCCTGGAATTCCCTCCCCTCCCAAAACAGTATGAAATTTTCTCAGAAAACTAAAAATGGATGTTCCTTTTGACCCAGCAATTCCACTGCTAGGATTATACCCTAAGAACCCAGAAATACCAATCCAAAAGAACCTATCCACCCCAATGTTCACAGCAGCACAATTTATGATAGCCAAGTACTGGAAGCAACCTAGGTGCCCATCAGTAAATGAATGCTCATTCTTAACTGTTATCATCAATCATCAAGGGGGGGAAATGGAAAAGCATGGAGTCTGCAACCCTTATTACAACCTAATATTCAAGGAGCAGAGTGACATGGTCCACTGAAGCCCAATGCGAAGAATCCCAGGGAGCATGCAGGACAGTTCTGACCTGCAGACAATCCCCGAATGCGATCTGGACAGAGGATGCACACATAGGGGTCGGGTGAGGGAGACACACAACAGAGACTGGGTCTTCCGCCTGCTGGCTGCTCTGAGGAGAAGTAACCTTCCTCAGCTCTGTGCTGTCCATGGGTCAACCTTAGCTTCTTCAGGAAGCCCCCCCTCTCCAGGGAGGCTTTGTCTTTACTTTCTTTCCCCCTACACCCTCACATAACCCACTCCTTTTCTCTTCTCCTCCCCAGGCTTTCAGCCATTCTTTTCCACGTGCTCCTGTTCTACCCTCGTCCACAAACTCTCATGTACTTTCACTCTTTCAGCAAAGTGCCTAGGAAATAAAGAAAAGCCAGTTTAATCACTTGGTCATGAGGTCAAGGAAGATAGACATACACCCTGAAGACTG